>CAUYON010074428.1:0-49737 GCA_963573935.1 Arctocebus calabarensis | reverse complement strand
TATTTTTCCCTTGACCAATATAAAGTGACCATCTTTGTCTTTTTTGACTTTGGTGCTTTAAATTCACATGTATCTGAAAATAAGATTGCAACTCCTCTTTTCTTCTGAATTCCGTTTGCCTAAAAAATTGTCTTCCAACCTTTGACTCGGAGTTTTAATTTGTCTTTTCAAGCTAGGTTTGTTGAATACAAACAGCAAATGGATGGCTTGTGTTTTTTAATCCAGTCAGCCAATCTATGCCTCTTTATTGGGGAATTCAACCATTAATATTTATTGAGATAACAGATAAGTGTGGTAGTGTTCTATTCATCTTATTTTGGGAGAGTCCATTGCTTAGTTTTATCTTTTGCATCAGTGTGGAAGTTAGGCTCTGATCTTTAATTTCTGAGTTCTTATTTTGCTGTTGATCCATTGTGATGGTCAGTGTGTAGAACAGGTTGGAGTATTACCTGTAGAGCTGGTCTTGTTGTGGCAAATTTCCTCAATGTTTGTATTTCAGTAAATGATTTGATTTCTCTGTCAATTTTAAAACTTAACTTGGCAGGATATAGAATTCTGGGCTGGAGATTGTTCTGTTTAAGTAAGTTAAAGTTAGATGACCATTGTCTTCCTGTTTGGAAAGTTTCATTGGAGATGTCTGCAGTCACCCTGATAGATTTGCCCCTGTAGGTGAACTGGTGCTTACTCTTGACAGCTTGAAGAATCTTTTCTTTTGTCTTGACTTTGGAGAAGTTCATCACTATGTGTCTTGGGGAAGCTCCGTTAGAGTTGAGGCAACCTGGGGTCCAATATCCCTCTGAAAGGAGAGTGTCAGAATCTTTGGTGATATTTGGGAAATTTTCATTTATAATATTCTCCAGTATGGCTTCCATTCCCCTGGGGCATTCTTCTTCCCCTTCTGGGATACCTATAACTCTTATGTTTGAACACTTCATAGAGTCCCATAATTTTGTCAGTGAATATTCTGCTTTCTCTCTCTTCTTTTCTGCCTCTTAAACTATCAGAGTTATCTCAAGAGCTTTGTCCTCTACCTCTGAGATTCTTTCTCCTGCATGGTCTAATCATGATACTTTCTACTGCATCATTAAGTTCCCTAATTGACTGCTTCAGTTCCCTCATCTCTGCCATATCCTTTTTATATTCTTCATAGCATCCATCTCTTAATTGATTCTGTTTTTGGATTTCTTTTTCCACTTTATCAGCATTTTCCTTCATTGTTTCCTTCATTTCCTTGATTGTTTTCATCATCTCTATTCTAAATTCCCTTTCTGTCATTTCTAACATTTCCTTATAGGTGGATTCCTCTGCAGTATCTACCTCACAGCCCCTTGGGGGGCTGCTCTGGACTGGTTTTTCATGATGCCAGGAGTTTTCTACTGATTCTCCCTCATGAGTGATTTCTTTTATCTGTTTCCTTGCCCTAATTTTTCTTTCACTTCTTCCTGCTCTTTAACTTGCCATGCCTCTGGATTAGGGTTTTGATGAGTCCTTTTGGTACAGGACCAGAAGGATGAGAAGAGTAAAGAGGAAGAAGGGAAAAAAGAAAGAAAGAGAGAAAAAAGAAAAAAAAAGTGAAAAGGAAAAGGAGAAAGGAGAGGGGGTGAGTAGAAGCAACTATTGACCAAAAGAAGAGAGGCACAGAAAGAGGGGATGGGAGTACTATAGGTGTATAGTAGGGTAATTTGACCCAACCTTAGGAACCCCCAACCTCTGGGGGTGCCGTGTTTTGTGGTTAGGTCAGCAGCTCTTTGCCAGCTTGTGTGAACACAGTACCCCACCTCCACCAAGTAGAGATGAAAGACAAAAATGCAATAAATCAAACCAAAACAAGCAAACTGAACACTTTACAGTACAAAATTGGGGAAAAAAAGACAATTAATATAGGTAGAAACACTAGCAAAATTTAAGTTCTAATTGTTGAAAAAGGCAACAATGGAAAATTATACTTAGACTAGATAATTAAAGAAATTAAAAAAGAAAAAAGAAAAGAAAAATCTTTAAGGAAAATGCTGAAATTAAAAATAAAACAACAATAGCAAAAACACACAAACAAACAAAAAAACACAAAATCAAACCAAACGAAAACAACACAGTATATATATCTTGCTGATGTTGTCTGGGCAAGAGGTGGTCCTCTGGGGTATGATATGTTAATCACAATGTTGATACGGCTGTACAAAACGGAGACCGGAGGCCTCTAATGATTTCTCAAACCCCACAGAGTGGAGAGCTTAAATCTTTAAATTGCTAACTTGGGCTAAGCAGAAGCTTTCCCAGGAAAGCACTTGTGGCTGGGATCACTCCTTAAGTAGCTATCCACTTACTCCGTGTGCCAAAACCAGTCTCATCCTATGCCCCTGAGGGCTAAGGCTGCAAGGCACGTCAGTCCTCACCTTTAGGTTGCTCAGTCACTAGATTACTCACTCCAGCTGGACACTTGTTCTGTGACCCTGAGGGTGGAGCTTGCCAGGGCAGTTCTCCTACAATGGCCATACACGGCCCACAACCAAACACTGGTAGCTCCGTCTGTCTTGGTGGCCCAGTCTGGGACCCCAGACAACACTCAAAGACCTCTGCACTCTTGCCCAAGTTCTCCCAAGGCAGTTCAACTGAGTGCCAAGTCCAAAAGAAACCCAAACAGCTCACAAGTAAGGCCTTTCCAGTTTGCAATCTCACTGCTGCTGCAGCCATAGCTCCTGGCAGGATTAGACCGACTGAACACGCCACTGCTTTTGCCTTCTTCGAGGGGACCAGAAGTCTCACGCTGTCTCCCTGCATCCCCAGAGGGATGTTTCTGGGCAGATCCCAACAGCGAAAGATGCCTGAAGTCTTCTCTCCCCAGTCTCACTGTGCCCAGTTGCAAGGAAGCTGTTCAATTAGTGTCTACTTTCTTTTGAGAAAATTTTACTTCTGTCTTTTGTCCACTTTTTTAGGCATTATTTTTCTCATTTATTTGAGTTCTTTATAGATTTTAGATATTAACCCTTTGTCAAATGTATAGTTTGCAAATATTTTTCTCCCATTCTCTAAATTATCTATTTACTCTGTTGACTATTTCCCTTGTGAAAAATCCTTTCAGTTTAATTAAGTCCTATTTATTTGTTTTTGCTGTTGTTGTATTTGCCTTTGTGGTCTTAGTTATAAATCCTTTGCCTAGGCCAATGTCTAGAAGTATATTTCTTATGTTTTTTAATCTTATGGTTTCCCATCTTACGTTTAAGCCTTAATCTGTGTTGAGTTAAAGTTTGTGGATGGTGAAAGATAAGGAATCCAAATTCACGCTTCTTCATGTGACTACACTTTTTTGCCAGGACTATTTATTGAATAGGGCATCCTTCCCCAGTGTATGTTTTGTTTGCTTTGTTGAAAATCAGTTGGCCATAGCTATATGGTTTTATTTCTGGGTACTCTATTCTCTTTTACTGCCCTGTATATTTAACTTTATACTAGTATCATGTTTTTTTGGTTACTAGAGACTTGGAGCATCATTTGAAGTCAGGTTGTGTGATGCCTTCAAGCAGGTTTAGGATTTCTTTAACTTTTCACAGTCTTTTGGCTCTGCATAAAGTGCAGTAAAGTAGGATTACTTTCTCTAGATTCATGAGAAAATGCACTGGCATTTTGATGGGAATTTCATAAATCTGTAAATCATTGGGGGCAGTTATGAAAATTTTAATAATATTGATTCTTTCAATCCATGAGCTTGGGTTTTTTTTTCCATTTGTTTGTGTCATCTAAGATTTCTTTAATCAATGTGTTATAGTTTTTCTTGTACAGCTATTTAAACTCCTCGGTTAAGTATACTCCTAGGCATTTTGTTTTCTTTGTAGCTATTACAAATACTATTGAGTTCCTGATTTGACTCTAACCTTGACTGTTAAAATAGTATTAATGTAGGAACAACCTAAATTTTCCACCAATTCAGGAATAAACTAACAAACTGTGGTATATGCATACCTTGGAATACTATTCAGCCATAGCACAATGATGACTTCACATCATTTGCATTAACCTGGATGGAGTTAAAACAAATTCTTCTCAGTAATGCATCACAAGAATGCTAAAGCAAATATCCAATGCACTCAGTACTAACATGAAGTCTGTAGATGATCTAATTCAAATTCATTTCAATTCAATTTCGGCAGAGGGGGAATGAGAGGGTGGGGAGTGGAGGGGGGATCTGGGTGCTCCCACTGAGTGGGCACAATGTGAGCATGTATGGCACACCTTTTGGGTGCAGGACATTGCTACAAGGGGGACTCTACCTAACAAATTCAAATATTATGGTTTGGTTGTTTGTACCCTCACATTAACATGAAATTTTAAATAACAAAAAATAAAAAATAAATAACTATTTTGGTACTTAAAAAATATAAGAATACTACTGATTTGTGTACTTTAGCCTCATAACCAAAAACTTTACTGAATTTATTTATCAACTCTAGGAGTACTTGGTGAAGTTTTAGGATACTTTTAACATCCAGGCATATCGGCAAACAGGGAGAGCTTGACTTCCTCTTTTCTGATATCTTTCTCTTCCTTATTGCTCTGGCTGAGGCTTATAGTACTATGGTGAATAAAAGTATTGACAGTGGGGATCCCTTTCATGGTAAAATTCTTTGGGGGAACACTTCCTTATTCCCATTTAATATGATGTTGGCCATAGATTTGACATAGATGGTTTTTAATATTTTGAGGTATGCTCTTTTTTATAACCAATGTGTTGAGAATTTTTATTATGAGGATACTCTGAAGTTTATCAAATACATGTTATTAATCTACTGAAATGATCATATGGACTTTGATTTTGATTCTATTTATGCAATGAATCACAGTTATTAGTTTATGTATATTGAACCATCCTTATATCCCATTTAATTGTGTTGGATTATATTTTTGAGGTGCCATTAAATTTAATTTGCTAGTATTTTTCTAGATTTTTGCATCTATGTCCATAAGAGATATTATTCTTTAGTTTTCTTTTCTTATTGTTCCTTTCCTGGCTTTGTTGTCAGGGTGATATTTGCTTCATATAATGAGTTAGGAAAGATTCCCTCTTTTTTTTTTAATTTATTTTTTAACTCAATTTTTATTAAATCGTAACTTAATCATTTTTATTATATACATTTATGGAGTACAATGTGATGATTTGATATACAATGTGAAATGTTTAAATCAAACTAATTAACATAACCATCACCTCACTTACTTATTTTTGTGGTAAGATATTTATATTATACTCTTAGTTGTTCTGAAATATACCTCTGCATTGTGTACATTAGGTGAGATCCCGCCAAATATCCTCTCTCTGGTCACCGTCTCGTCTCTCCCCCGCTTCTGTCTCCTCTTTCCTCTCCCCTCTCTTTACTCTCCTCTTTCTTTCTTGATGTTATTTCTGCAATCTGAGCAACAGACCATCTTTATTAAGTCTGGGACAATTTGGCTGTGAATCTCTTTAGTTCAACTTTTCTTGTTGTTATTGGGAGACTTTTTATTACTGTTTCCATCTTATTACTCATTGTTTGCCTGTTAAGTATTTCTATTGCTTCATGATTCAAGCTTGAGAGGTGTGTGTTTCCAAAAATGTATATATTTCCTCTGAATTATCTAATTTATGTGCATATTTCATAGTATTCACTATTCTTTTTCTTATTATAGCATTTGTACATAGATCATGAATACATTTATGCCATTATGGGATTCAATGTGTTGATTATTTGTACAAATTGGAGTGCTTATATCCTACTAATCAACATAGCCTTCGCCTCATTTACCCAATTAGAGCATAAAGACATTTGTGTTCTACACCTGATAGATCCAACTTGTAATTGGAATATCATCATCTTTAATCATCAGAGAAATGAAAAACCAAGACCACTTGGAGATACCATTGAACTCCAGTAAGAGTAGCCCACATCACAAAATCCCAAAACTACAGATGGTGGCATGAACGTGGAGGAAAGGGAACACTTCTGCACTGCTGGTGGGAATGCAAGTTAGTACATTCCTTTTGGAAGGAAGTTTGGAAAACACTCAGGCATCTAAATGTAGACCTACCATTTGACCCTGCAATTCCTCTTCTAAGTGTATATCCAAAGGACCAAAAATCATTTGGCAATAAAGATATTTGCACCAGATTATTCACTGCAGCTCAATTAATAATTGCCAAGTCATGGAAGAAGGCCAACCATCCATCAACCCATGAATGGATTAATAAATTGTGGTATAGGTATATGTACATGTACACTATGGAATACTATACAGCATTAAAAAATTGAGATGTTACCTCTTTTATGTTTACACAAATGGAGCTGGAAAATATTCTTCTTAGTAAAGTATCTCAGGAATGGAAAAAAAATATCCAATGTACTCAGTACTACTGTGAAACCAATTTATATAATCACTCACATAATCACTCACACTTGCATATGAAAAATGAAACACAACTATAGCCTAGGATGAAGGAGGGAGGGGAAAGGAGAGGGAAAGGAGTGGGGTGGGTCAATAGAGGGAGGGTTAGTAGGGGGACCACATCTATGGAGCATATTGCAAGTATTCACTATTCTTAATAGTTGAAATGCCTTCTTTTTTATTTCTGATTAAACTTAGAGTCTTTCTTATATTTCTAGTTAACCTAACTAGATGTTTGTCAATTTTATTTATGTTTCAAAGAAACAATTTTTTGTTTTATCAATTCTTTGTATTTTCTTTTGTTTGTTTCCAATTCATTTAGTCCTTCTCTGAGCTTTTTTGTTTCCTTTTTGCTAGCTTTGTGTTTAGTTTATTCATTTTCTATTTACTGGAGGTGCAACATTAGGTTGTTAAGTGTGATCTTTCTGTCTTTTGATGTCAGCATTTAAGGCTAAAAACTTTCCTATGAATGTTGATTTTTCTGTACCCCATAGATTCTTGGTGCTTGTTTCTTGTCAAATATCTTTGGATTTCCATCTTAATTTTGTCATTGACCCAAACAAAGTACATTAAGCAACAGACTGTTTAATTTCCATGACTGTGGAGATTTGAGAGTTTCTACTGGAGTTGAGTTCTAGTATTATTTTATTTTAATCTGAGAATACAAATGGAATAATTTCATTTTTTCTAAATTTGATAACCTAACATATGAAATATCTTGGCAAGTATCCCATGTGTTGATGCTAAGAATGTCTATTCTGCAATTTTGTGGCAGAATATTCTGTAGATGTCTGTTAAGTCCACGTGCTCTAGGGTCCTGATTAAGTACAGTGTTTCTTTGTTGATATCTTGCCTCAGTGATCTGTCCATTTTGTCAGTGAAGTATTAAAGTCCCTAAAAAATATGATTTTGCTGTTTATTTCTTTGCTATGATTTAGTAGAATTTGATTTATGAATCCAGGAGCTCCAGCACAAGGTGCATATATTACATATATTTAAATTGTTGTATGTTGTTGCTGAATTACTCTTCTTGTCATTATAAGATTGCCTTTATCCCTCTTTACCATTGTTGATTTAAAGTCTATTTTATCTGATATTATGACAGCTACTCATGCTGACTTTTGGCCTTCATTCACATGAAATATTTTTTCCCATCGCTTTACCTTGAGACTTTGAGAATTCTCACAAGTTAGATGGATTTCTTGGAGACAATACATAATTGGATATGTTGTTTTGTTTGTTTGTTTTTATTCATCTTTTCAGCCACTCTATATATTCTCATGGAGAATTAAGACAATTTACATTCAATGTTAATATTGATAAATGAGATTTCCATTCATCATCTTGAATGATATCTAGTTGCTTTGTTTTCTCCCATCGGTTTTATAGCTTGTGAGCTTTGACTTTTGGGTGTTTTGACATGGGTGGGTATTAATTGCTTTTTCCACATATAAAGCACTTTTATAGGACAGGTCTAGTGGTGATAAATTCCTTTAGTGTTTGCTTATCTGGGAAAGTCTTTATTTCTCCTTCATTCTTGAAACATAGTTTGAAAAGGTATAAAATTCTTGGGTGACAGTATTATTTTTAAGAAGATTAATAAAATGACCCTAATTCCTTATGTTTCAAAGGTCTTTGCTGAGGGGATGGCTGTTATTCTGATGGGTATTCCTTTGTACGTTACTTATTGCTTTTATCACACAGTTTGTATGATTTACTACTTCACTTTGAATTTGATCAGGCTGATGACTATCTATCTATATATATTTATGTCTTATTTGCTATGAATCTCACAGATGCTTGGTGACCATCTTTTGTCTAGATATCTAAATCTCTAGCAACATCAAGGAAGTTCTGTCTATTATTCTCTCACATAGACTTTCCATGATTCTTTTTTTTTTTTTTTTTGATACCCAGAGAAAACACAACCTCATATTTTCATTTAATTTAAGAATATTTTGAGACTTTCAGGAATGTGCCTTTAAAAATATATCTGTAAAGCTATTCAGCAAAAACAAATAGCTTGATAAAATAAATATCAATATCAATAAATATCAATATTTAAAATCATGCAGTTCCTTTCCTTATGGCTGATTATAAAAGACTTTCCATGATTCTTGTTTTTTCTTCTTCTTTCATAGGGATACCTATAACTCTTATACCTATTATTTTACATAATTCCATATTTCTCACACTGATTGTTCATTCCACTTTACTTTTATTTCTACAATTTTTTTTTGTTTTGCAGTTTTTGGCCAGGGCCGGGTTTGAACTCTCCACCTCCAGTATATGGGGCCAGCACCCTACTCCTTTGGGCCACAGGTGCCACCCTATTTCTACATTTTTTTACACACTAAGTTACTTTGAAATTCTTGTCTTCAAGTTCTGAAATTCTTTCTTCTGTTGTTCAAGCTTTCCAGTGACTTTGTTTAACTCCTTTATTTCTTTATGTTGCATTCTTAATGTTATCTCTTTAGTAAATTTTTCATTCATGTCCCAATTAAATTTTTTGGTTTATTTGAAATGGTTTTCAATCATCTTTTCAATTCAAATCATCTTACTTGCTATCTATAATATGAATTTCATATCCCTCACTTCAACAACTTCCTTTTGGTTGGAATTCCTTATGGGAAAACTATTGTGATACTTTGGGGGTGTGGAACAGATGATTTTCCCATAATGCCAGAGTTTTTATGCTTATTTCTTCTCATTTGAGGCCTTTTTCTCAGCTCAAAAGAAGAAGTACACTTGTTTTCTGTTGAGATCTTTGTTGTTCTGTGAAGAAAGTGATCGGTCTCTTTAATGGTTTGTTTGGGTCCTAATCTTAGAACTTGATGAGGTAGGAGATGGAAAAGTGTGCTGTAATCCCTTAGCACTGCTGCTTTGTTGCATCTTCCCTGTTTCCTTGTGTTTGTCACTGGGCAACTATTGTAAGACTGGCCCTTGGTGCAAAGTGTGCATGTGAGGTGGGCCTGGCCAGCAAGGTATGTCTCTTTCACCCCAGTATCTCAGGAAGTGGCAGTGGTCCAGCCACCCACACAGTGGGCAGTGAAAGCCGAGAACTATGGGGATATACTCCTCCCAGAACCTGCATTGAGCAATATCATCCAGACCAGGTCCATTGTCTCCAGGTCTCCCCAGAACCCCATTAGCAGCAGCACATGAGGGGGTGAACATCACCTGCACACAGTATGTACATGGCATAGGAGTAAGAAGAAGAGGTAGCAGTCGGAGCTCTGACTCCTGGATAGAGGAAGCCTTTTGTATTCGAGATGTTACCATGGCACTAGCTGTAGCACTCAGAACTCACAAACCAGTTTTTTCTTTTCTCTGGAGCAACACAAGTACATAGTCTCTAGTCAGATCTCTATATGGGTCCAGAGGTCTGCCGTGGTGGAGAGGCTCTCTTGCTACAACGGTTGCAATATCCTCTTGGGAAACGTAGAGCTTGGGATTCCCTTCTCTGTCCATTTTCCATGTGTAGGCACCTCCCTAAACACCCCAGTTCTGCTGAGCATGTCCTTTCACTTCTCTTTTTCACTCTACTCCCACCTCCTCTCTGTAGACTCATGGTGTTCTCACGTCCCCAAAGGTGGATATTTATGTGCCATTCGTGGCCCTCTCCATGACAGTGGCATTGTGCAGACTGCTTCTAGTCATATTTGTCCCTCTTTCTAAAGGTCAGTATTAATTTACAGCTTTATTTTTGAGGAAAAATTTGTGTACACTGAAATGCATGGATCTTGAAAATAATATTTTTTTTGTTTTGACAAATATGTACATTCATTTATCCTCATCCTCATTAATATATAGACCATACTCATCTCCTCAAAAATCTCATGTACCCTAGTCAATTCCCAAGAAGTAATCATTTCTTTTTAAATAATTTCTTTGGCATATTCTTCTCTTCTAGAACCACAAGTAAATGGACTCATACAGTATGTGCTCTTCTGTGTCTGCATTCTGTCACTCAGAATTACATTCAATAGACTTATCTTTTACATGCAATTCCAAAGGTTGCATCATTCAGAAAATATGTGCAAAAAAGAAATTCGTGGAAGGTCATATTTTTGTATCTATCTTTCTAGAGTTACATGATGAAAGTATCTCCTGAAGCAGAGAGTGTGTCTACTGACTCATTCACCTTTGTTCCCTTTGAATCAGGTACAGAAGAGTCTTTGACAGAGAAGAGATTTAGCTTATCATCTTTGATATCTATTTTATACTCACACATACATTTGTTAACCTAGCCCCAGATTATTATATTTTAAATTTTAGATTAATATGAGAGTCCAAACAATTAGATTACAATATTTGCATTTTTTAGGTAAATTCTCTGTTTTAGTTGTGATCTACACTCAGGAAGTGTGCCATATACCCTTACATTATGCCCATTAAGTCAAAGCACACCAATCTCCCTCACTCCTCCCATCCCCCACACCCTCAGCCCCAGATACTCTCTCTTGCTGATGACAAGATGTTTACACTATGGACATGTTACAGTTACAGAGGATTAAATTTTTTTTTCCATAGACTACTAATGTAGATGCAGTAAAGTAGCAGACACCAATATAATGGAAATTTTCCTAAAATTGTAGAATAAGAATTTTAGGAAATATTTTATATTTAAGATATAATAAAAGGGGCCTTCTTCCAAAGAAAGACAGAATATTGAAAATGATGAAAATGATTTAGTTTTGCATTTTTTAGTTATAAGAGGAAGTGAGTAGAATAAAATAATAGCACTAAAAATGTTTTTAAAATTTTGAAGGAGAAAAATAATAATTTAATTTGAAAGCTTATTAAAATTTATGAAGACATTTTTAAAAGCAGTAATATTGGAGAACCATAAAGAAGTAAATTGGCTTTTAATGTGTCTGTCTTTGGGGTTCAGAATTAGAGGTCCTTATCATCATAGTAATGATGATTTTTGAAGAAATTGCTTTTAAGTTTCATTCTAATTCTCCTGTCAGTAAATAAAAAAATAGTAAAAAAAAATAAAAAGAGATTATTTTCTTCATGAAAGTAATGCTGCTATAAATTTTGAAGCCTAAGTTTCAAAATATTAATAGTTGATTATTTTATTTCAAGCTAGGCCAATGTCTGATTTTCAACTCATAAAGATGATATAAAAAGACATGTTAGAACAAAATGAAGCTACGGATCATAATTGCTGTATCTGTGTAGATAACTGATTATACAAACCCTATATGCTAGTCATAAGATCTGTAGTGGATTTACCTTTTCACTGTACAGATGATCTATTCAAAATTAACTCTTTCTTTGGCTGACACCCTAAAGGACAATGCATCCAGATAATATAGTAATATTGGTAAATTACTGAATTTTTCTCTATGTGAGCCAAATTCTTATACACTTTCAACATTTACATATGCTACTTTAAAATATTTTACACTTTATTTCTACATTTAAACCAAAAACTATTACATGTAATGATGAATAGCAACAATGTAATCATTTCTCAACTATTATTGGAATACATGCCTCTATCTATCTATACTGTCTTTCATAGATGTATACCTTGCTCTTATGCCTGATAAGCTTTGAAACAGTGGTACTTAAAATGTCATCTGTGAACTGCTAAGAGGTTCTCAAACTATTAGTTCTCTGTCCATGACAACATAAAGAGCTTGAGTCAGAACGTAAATCTACCATGATGAACAAAGCACGTGGTTTAGTTTGGCTATGTTGACCTCCCCATTTTAATAGAGAGACTTTTTCTATACAGGAAGTTGCACTTTAATGACCACACTGGCACAAGGTTCTTAATTCATTGCAGACTGACACTTCGAGTAGCATTTCTCTGAATCACGGTTTAGTAGATTTTTTCTGTACAGGGCTAGGTAGTAAATATTTTAGACATTGTGTGCAGGCAGAATGGGGACTGAAGACCCCATTCTTAGTGAGAGAAAACATCCCCAGAAGAGAGGAAAAACAGAGAAATAAGCTGAGCAAGGAGGAATGAAAGCCACTTAACTAATTTACTTTTAAACCAGCTGCTAAATTTCTTATATGAGCAGTTTCCTACTTTTGCTAGAAGACTAGCCTACAGGGGATACAGCTTGCAAACTGCTGGGTCTGTGAACACTCTGAAGAAATAATGACTACAGAAGGAACTGCACGCAAGGCTTAACAAGAAACATTAATTAGGCTGTACCCTGCCCAGTCAATAGTCCAAGCAAGTAACCATTGTGGAAATTTGTATTTAGCCAAGGCAGAGATCAAGAAAACAGCTCCAGCCCTGAAATATGGAAAGAAAGACTTGTATACCCTTACCAGGGAGGAAGATGCCTCTGGGTGGAGATCAGAGGGAAATTCTTCTGTTCCACCAGTTCTTCAGAAGAGCACTGACACCATAGCATCTGCTCCACAGTGAGCTAGTGTGGATTAACCTCCCCATGGAATCTGTGTGACCACAGACAGGAGGCTGCCCCCAAACAAGGCAGGTTTCAGATTTCTCAAGGCTATTCAGACCCTTAATATTAATGATTATAGATAGGATAAGAGCTGATATGCTTACTCAGAGAAATTTCTGATATTTTTTTGTTCCCTTCCTTAGCTTATTCTCTTGCCTAAATGAGCAAATAGTCTTCCATAAAAGCTGAGTGAACAGACACTCAGGGCCATCCGCTGTGAACCTCACAAGCTAGCAATTGTCCCCTGTGTTCTTGAAATCTTTGAAAACTCTGTTCTATGTGCCCGGTCTGTTTATCTTTCACTGCTTCTAATTTTACTTTTCTTCAGTTGCTCTCTGCCAGCTGCACAGGTCTTAAAGAACCCCAGCACAGTGGACCATCAGTTTCTGCTGTAAATATTCTGCTATGCAGCCTGAAAACAGTTATATACAATATGTAAATGAGTGTCTGCCTTCCAAAAAATTTTATTGAGAACACTGACACTCAAATATCATAAATATGTACATGGCACAAAATAGTATTATTTTTCCAACCATTTAAATGTACATAAATGATTCTCAGCTTGTGAGCTGTACAATTAAAAAATAATTTTCTAACTCCTGAGCTAAAGCATCCTCTAATTATCATTTAAAATATTACTTGTAACACGGACACTGACTATTCTATTCTTGTGGCACTTCACTCAGGGGGATGTTCTCCAAATCCAACCAGGAAAACACAAAAGATATAAGGTCTCCATCGTTCTTTATGACTGAATAGTATTTGATGGTTTACATGTACCAGAGTTTATTAATCCATTTGTGAGCAATTGGGTGGTTTCTGCCCTTTGGCGATTGTGAATTGATCTGCAATACACATTCTAGTGCAAATTCCTTACACATAAGGAATTGTGTAAAACAATTTTTTTTCTTCTAGGTAGACACCTAGCAATGGGATTGTAGAATAAAATGGGAGTTCTCCTTTTAACTCTTTCAGGATTCTCTATACTTCTTTTCAAAAAGGCTGTATTAGTTTGAAATGCCACCAACAGTGTAAGTGATCTCTTTTCTCTGCATCCACACCAGCGTCTGTAGCTTTGGGAATTCATGATGGCTGTTTTCACTGGGGTTCGGTAATATGTCAAAGTGGTTTTTATTTGCATGTCTCTGATAATTAGAGAGAAAAACACAATTAAATTCATGAAAGGGAGAGGTGGGAGCTTGGCGGGAAAAGGAAGAGGAAGAAGGGAGTAGGTAGGAGGAAGGAGGAGGTTTGGTATATCTCCCCTAACAGGCATGATGTAGAGGTATATGGCACGCCTCATGAGTGAAGGGCTCAACTATAACTTGACTTTGCCTAACAAATGGAAACAATATAACCTAATCATAGGTATCTTTATACTAATCTACAATAAAAAAAATAAATAATAAAATTTTACATGTGAGACTAATCTTTCTCTAACTTCCTCAATTAGATTTACTATTCTTCTTCCTGTAATTTATTTGGAATTCATATTCAGCTACAACGTAGTTTATTGAGTTTCGTTTGTATAAAAATTCTTTCCTACTCTCTGCAGAAAATTGAAGTAAGTTATCTAAGGTTTATCATTAGTTAAGTGTGATTAGAATTAGAACCCAAGAGTCTTGCACTAGAGAGTGTGTTTTAATCACAGTAGTATTTGTCAATTGTTAAACTATTTTCTATTTAGTTGTAAGTAGGATCTGAGGAAGAGAACTTAATATGTAAAAAAGGAAGTGTATTTTGAGATTCAGTGAATTAGCATTTAGGAGATCAGAACATCAGGAGCTTTATTGAACTATGAAAAAAATATTTGACTTTTTGAGTTTTTGTGTCTTCATTTGGAAATTCAAAGGATATTATGAGATATTCTCTAAGTTTTATTTCTTCCATTTTTATGATTTTAGGATATCAGGGCACTGTAGAATCGAATAGAGATTTGACTTTATTTAAAACTAAATAGTGAGTATCCAAAATGCACAGATTTGTATATGGAAACGACAAGAAAAGGAGGATAGCAAAGGAGCTTATACAAAGGAGGAACAATATCATTAATGGCTCATTAATTAATGGGAATATTAGAAATAGTTCAGTAAATTCATTCCTTAGCATCTATTACACTTATTCAAATATTAATTCATATTAAAATTAATTAGTGAAGATTAATGAAGTTTGAGTCAGGTCTGGTGCTAGATGATAGCATTTACTGATATGGTGTCTGCAAATCTGAGAACTGTCCCTGCACTGACATCAGCCCCCTCCGACAATCATTTTATTCTCTGACGAAGCTAATCAGATCATCAAGAGACCAGCACAAAACTTTTAGTTTCACCAGATTGCAGATACTAATTCTTCCTGTTTCAGTTTACATCATCACCAGCAGTGCTATTCTATCATTGTTCTGTTCGGAACTTTGAAGCTCAGGCATCAAATCTTGCCTAATATTCATGTTTTTTTTTTCTAGTAACAACCAAAGAAGTTGGTTTTAAGAATCAAGTCTTCTTGATTTCTGTCACCATGTGCATGCTATTCAGAGACTTTCTATTTACCTAGCCCATGTTCCCCCTTAGTTTTCTCCAATATTTTTCCACTGGACCTTCTGTGACCTTTATTCCTTGGTTTAATAGTTATCCAGGATATCAGACCAGTCAAAGGAAAGCAAGAAGTAGATGAACCGGAATTTCTTCCCACAGGACAAATAGAAGATGCAAAATATTTTAGCCACCATTTTCTTGAAGGTAAAGTTGGCTTCTTTCTTATTCTTCAAAAATTACAATCCTGAATTACTTCCTCTCAGATCATTTTTTAAAAAGTCTGTTTTACTTTAGTGCCCTTCTCACATTATAGCTATTGCCTTCCTAGGGATAGAGAATTATTCCCTATTGATTTTAATACCCTGCTTAGTTTTTTTTCACTATTTCAATTGCTGCAGACCGGACAAGTCATTGAAATAATATCATATAGTGCTGTCTCCCTAGTAGGTAGACTACATGTGTTGTCAATACTAAATAAAAACACAGAGCACCCCGTTAAATCTGGAGTTCAGATAAATAGCAATTATATTCAGGATAAGTAGTTGACCTCCACTTAATAATTATACACCATACATTTTTACAATAAATAAAAGAATGACTACAGTTACTGCTCATGATACAAGAGTTGCATCCCTAGGATGCCAAACTGAAAGACCCTAGACTGAGATAGGAGCTTCTTTTTAATCCCCTAATATCATTACCATGGTCGTGTATTACGTTTCCCTCCACATATCTATTGCAATACATTCATGTGTGCTTATTTCTTTTACCGCAACTTAACTTTACGCTCCTTTAGGAAAAAATATCCGCATCTATTTTATTTATTAATTTCTTTGTGCAGTCCGAGTATGCAGTTAAGTGTCTGACAGATAGCAAATTGTTCATACCTACTGAATAAAACATTAACTTCTTGGTGTCTCACATGTAGAGGAGTAATTCAATCTAAGCAAGTCACTTTTTGGAGCACAATGAGCCATAACTCAAAGGTATATTAATTTTCTGTGTGAAAATTTTTTATGGTTTAGTTCCATTTATGTCAAAACCTCTCTTCTATATTCAATCTTAAAATAAAGTAGGTATTGTATAAACATTTCAAGTGCTCACATAAGATAGAGAAGTAAATCAATGTTACTTTAGCTGTCAGGAAGAAAAAAAATGAATTAAAGGGAGAAGATTTCTATGCTACTTATTGGCCCACTATTAGATAAGATAAAATATAGAATTTGCATACCTGTAGCACATTATCATTAATCTTCTCAGGAATGAAAATTTTTTTTTTCATTTTAATTTCTTGGATATCTGCTTTGCTGAATTCTTCCCAATAAAGCTTTCAGAGTGAAACATTTTATTTTATAAGTTTTATATATGCCAATATGAAATTTAACTCACATCTTAAGAAAAGCCTAGTCTTTTTTTTTTTTTTGAAGCAGTATAAAAGACCAATACTGCACTTCTGAAGATCTGTATCAAAAAATACCTGTGTCTTAGGGACTAAATATAACTTTATAGAATACTCATAGATATTAAGCCAGTCAAAATGCACTGTATGTATCTGAAGCACACACATACATACACATATACATTAGTTATTACAAACAGGTTTAGATAAATAAGAGAATAATTTAAGAAAATTTAAGAAAATAATAAAGTAGGTGAAAACATTGCATACAAAATATGGTATGGCCAGGTACAATGTATGTAAATAACAAGAACAAAGGGGCTCCTCCTAACTGTATGTCTCTTGCCAGCTACTAAAAGGCTGTTTCCTGAATTACTCACAGCTCTGGTCTTTGTTCTCTCTGTTGAGATCTGACAGATGGGAGGGCAGCAGCAGCCATGAAGAATGCTGCTGAATGTGACATGTGTGCAGATCAAATGATACCACCTTCCCAGGAGGCTCGTTTAGCCTCCCCTGCACCTTTGACCTGCTTCTTCCAATGCATCCTCACAACAAGAAAATTATCAGGCATTTGTTAAATGTTCTATGCCTCGGAAATAAGAAATAAGCCTAGACAATGTACCATAATGATTTTTTCTATCCCCCCTTTTCTTAATTATGAACACAAAACATATTTTTTCCACATAAACATTATTGTCCCTTTTTTCATTAGGTACTATTGATCATTTTTCCTTTACATGTTATTGTTTAAAAGCTATTCTGCAATAAGTCATTTTGGGATATAAATTAGACAGCAGAAATACAAGCTTGGCTAAACTTAAAATATATGCAAAAGATGCTGATATATTATCTTAGGTAGAGTTTTTAAAATTTTAGTAATCACTTGTATTGGTTATTTTAAACTCACTAATGAAGAAACAGCAATTTTAAAATGGGTTGGTTTGAAATAGAATTTGGATTCCAATCTCTAATGTTTCTTCTTTCAACTTCAGTTGAATGAAAACATAGGAAAACAAAATGAAACACAGGCAAAGGACTTGTAACACTGGAAATCAAGACTAACAAAAAGCATTGTGCCAGAATTGATAGTAATTTTAAAGCAATCAGACCTGAATGGAAGAAAAGCTTATCCTGGGTTGGCAAATTCTGGCCTTACATCATGAAAAAGAAAGCTTAAATAAAGGCAGTTAATCTCTTCTTTTCTTTTCTAGTGGTGCCCTTTGAACCAGTGAATAAGAACTTGCCACAGACAGAACCAAGCAAGTGCACACTTCACCTCTCTGATGCTGCTTTGTGAAAAGAAAGCACTTTGACCACTTGTCTCATCTACCACCGTTATAAATCCAGTTCAGTTAGTCATTGAAAATATCAAAAAACTTTGGCAAATTATAGACACTTTTTTTTTTTTTGCATTTAAGGAGGTAGGGTGCCAAAACATTTATTCTATGAGAGAAATACAAGAAACTATTATCAGAAAAATAATAATAATTTAGCTATAATAAAAGATTAAGTAAATTATGCTGTGATCTTTAGGAAGAATAAGTTAAAATGCTGGGATATGAATTCATGTAGCCTAATTTAAGAGGGTTGAGTCTTGAAAACAATACTGATAGACAGTTAAATCAATAGTAATAGAATTTAATAGTCTATTAATGTTTATTTTATGTCAAGCAAGATTTTTTATAAACATAATCTCATTAGGTCTTCTCCACAGTAGTGTTAGGTATGATTATGATTTCCATTTTATCAATCAGAAAGACAATTGGTGATTCTAAAAGACTTGCCTAATTTCTCAACCCTCCTACCGATGCTGTTACAGAAGTGACTCAACCTGTTGCAGAAACCTTATGTAGGGTGGGCCAATGTGATTTTCTTCCTTTGGAAATCTTAGCTATTTGATCCTTTCAGTGTCTGTATATTCATAGACTATGAAGTAGTTGAGTGAGCACATCTTGCTACTGAGTCTGAAAGAGATTATGGTGGAAGGCAAAGAGAAGAATAATATCAGTAAAGTAGATAGAAGAATAATATCAGAAAGTAGATAGAAGCAGAGGTGAGAAGATGAATCCGTCCTATTTCCAATCCTATTGCTGTGCTTATCTGACACTAAATTGCATTCTAGCAGTTGGTTTGGGCTCTTTGATTATTGAATAAATTTTATCTTAGCTAAATTTATCTCATGCCCTTCCCAATAGAATTCTTTCATTCTT
This sequence comes from Arctocebus calabarensis, assembly GCA_963573935.1. Lineage (NCBI taxonomy): Eukaryota > Metazoa > Chordata > Mammalia > Primates > Lorisidae > Arctocebus > Arctocebus calabarensis. Next base: position 30,749 of record CAUYON010074428.1, on the reverse strand, counting down.
TCTTTTCTTTTTTTTTTTTTTTTTTTTAGGCAGAGTCTCACTATGTTGCCCTCGGTAGAGTGCTGTGATGACACAGCTCACAGCAACCTCAAACTCTTGGGCTTAAGTGATTCTCTTGCCTTAGCCCCCCAAGTAGCTGGGGCTACAAATGCCCATCACAATGCCTGCCTGTTTTTTTTTGTTGTTGTTGTCATAGTTGTTTAGCAGGCTTGGGCTGAGTTTGAACCAGCCAGCCCCTATATGTGGCCGGCACCCTAACAACTGAGCAATTCTTTTATGAAATAGTTATACATCTGAAAAAAATAAAAACAAAAGTAATGTTGGTTATTATTTTCAGTGGAGTTGTTAACTGATATTTTCTTGTTTATGCTTTATTAAGTATTTATAAACTGTTCTGTTGCTCTAATGAAGTAAATTAAGACTGAAGAGAAATTCAAAATTAGCTGATAAATGTACATGTAGATAAATCTTAAAAAGTATTTTTTGAAATTAATTAAAAAACTTTCCTGACAGCAATAAAGAAAAAACTGAGCTGAAATTAGAAATGTATGATCCTAACTTTGCAGAAATGTTCCTTGAAGTATTTATATTTAGTTTATATTTATTTTAAGAGATCTTTTAGAAAAAAAGCTGTGTACATATAAACATACACACTTTCCACTTTAAGTGGAAAATATTTATTATATAGCAATGGATTATTTTCTTAAGGAAATGTTAAAAAATTCATCACAAATGAGGCAAAAAGATGATACTCTAACAATAGTGAGAGAGAAGAAAATACAATGGGTAGTTTCATATGTGGAAATATATAAATATGAACTGAATTCATATTTATATCATATTTATATGCCTAGTAAATATCAAGTATAAAATTATTGACTTATTGAAACCTTCTGTTTTTATTGTCTTAATTTATATATTAATAACTAAACGTAATTATTTAAATAATATCTCATAATTCCCACTGTAATGCAATAATCTACCTAAGTTTTATAATTAAAAGTATGATGTCAGATTACAAGGTATAGTTTCTCTAAATTAGTAGAGAGCACCTGTTTATTACATTAATGAGAACAATGTAATAGTTGGACTGAATATAATTTTCATTTTGAAGACAGACCAATTATCTATTATATTTTGAAGCTTCCATTACTTTGTATCTCCAGAGTCATGACATCATTTTTATTTTATATTAAGAGGGGAAAATCTTAATGAGTTGTCTCTGTGGTTTTTGGAAAGAATAACTGATACATTATTTTAGAATTCAAGGTACAGGTTATAACTTAGTTTTATTATTTAGGCAAAGGAATAAAACACCATTTTTCTTCTTTAAGCTATCCAAAAGTACTTATTTCAAGTGTATCAATATTTCCTCCATGAATTTTCAATTTTCATCTTTCTTCAAATGCAGTTTGATTTATCTGAATCTTCTTAATGGGTAGCTACTATAGGTTTAAAATCCACTATATGTAAAATTTTGTCCTGAGAAAGTATGTATATTATTTTTTTCTCATGCCCTTCCCAATAAGCAAGTCCAAAGTAGAGCACTGTCTTTAAGTCTACCTTTTACCTGAAGTCAGAAATATGATGCGGGTGGATTGGTTCTTGGTGTCTATATGAATCACGCCAAAATCATCAGTATTTGTTCCGTATGAGCCATATAACTTAACATGGAGAAACAACTGTTTTGCCTCAGAATAAAGCTCTATTTCTATCAGCTTTAAAAAAAAAAAGTCATTAGATTTAAAGTATAAATGGCTCAATAAACATCCCTGAGTATCTGACAATATACGAGTTTGACAAGCTCCAGAGAAACAGAATCTATAGGGCATATTAAAGATCTCTCTTTCTCTTTTTTTTTCTTTCTCTTTGTTTTTATAAGTATTACTTAAGGGTTACTTTATAATATAACCACTAAATATATTGAATTAATTTAACAACTTTTAATGACCAAAGCCCCAGGCCCAGGTGTCTTCTCTGGAAAAGTCTACTGGAATAAATAATAATAATTTACCAAAAACTGTCCAGATAATAAAAGAAGATGAGGCAGCTTCCAATTTATTTTATGTGGTCTGCATTACACTGACATGAAAACCAGAAACAAAAACTACAGAGTAATATTCCTCCTCATGGGTATTATCTATACAGAGGATGCAAAAAAAAGTACACACATTTTAAGAAAGGAAAAATATGTATTAAAATTTTAATACTCAAGTTTTCTGCAATTATAAGAGGTGCTCAAATGTGACTTATATGCATCTTTTAAAATGTGTATACTTTTTTTTGTCATGCTATGTGTATGTGTCCATAGCATTCTCATTATCACCATCATCTCTTTTTCCTCTTTCTCTCTTTCTTTTTCAAACAAATCACATCAAGGTAGATTGTTTATTCATCAAAAATCAATGACTGTAGTGTACCCTAAAAAGTAATAATGAAAACCAACAACATTAAGTTCACTTTGACAGATGCAGCAGTGCATTTGGCAAAGTTCAAAGTTAATGTGTTTTGAATGACTCTATAAGTTTCATTATCAACTTAACTAGTAGCTGCTATCCTCAGCAGCAGCCAGAGGATCCACCTGCCTGAGTTCCTTTGAGGAGGACTTGCCATAAGGGGTTGAATTGAGTGTAAGACAAAAGCATAGTGTGAAAGTTTCAAATATTTTTTCAGAGTCTCACTTTGTCACCCTCAGTAGTGTTGTGGTGTCACAGCCACCTCCAACTCTTGGACTTAGGCGATTCTCTTGCCTCAGCCTCCCGAGTAGCTGGGACTACAGGCACCTGCCACAATGCACAGACATTTTTTTGTTGTTGTTGTTGTTGTGTTTTTCATTGTTGTTTCAATCACCGGATTCGAATCAGCCAGCTCCGGTGTATGTGGCTGGCACCTTAGCTCCTTGAGCTACAGGCGCCGAGCCAGTTTCAAAGTTTTTAATGCTCATAGACACTTGGATATGAATGGCACACCTGAAAGTCTGGGAGCTCAGGCAAGAAGAGAGAAGAGATTATAGCAACAAGTGGTACATGTAAAGGAATAAGGAGGGGGTCGCTTTAAGTTTGCAGGCAAATGCCTAAATAGCTCCTTAAAAGGAAGTTGTGGGAAAGAGGGAGGTTGCTTCTGCTGGGTGGGAGAAATGCCTCTAGATTCTTATCTCTGGCCACTGGATTGAGTCATTAGGGTGAGGTGTAGAGCTGGAAACTATGTCAAGGGTGATTGAATTTTCCCTCTGACATAAGAAAGCTAGACTTTCATTCAAAATAGATGCTGAGAAAACATGGAATTTTAAGCATTCACTATAGTACATTAGAAAAATATCTGCACAAACAAAAGAAATCAACTTTCTCAACTTGTCAAAGGGTATATAATGGAGACCTACAGCTAATACCATAGTAAGTGGTCACAGATTGAATATCAGAAGATCAGAAACAAGGCAAGAGTTTCTGCTCTTGCCATTCCTTTTCAGAGTTCTAATGGAAATTCTAGTTTATAAATCAAAAAAGGAGATGAAATGAAAAACATGCATGTTGGAAAGAAATGAACTCTTTTTTGTAGATGTCTTAATTGTCTATGAAGGTAATATCAAAGTATCCAAAAAGAGGCGCTAGATAGAAAATGTGTGCTTGGTAAGGTCATAGGATGCAAGGTATAGAGTGTCCATTATGTTTGTGTGCAATTTAAAATACCTTACAATTTTAAATTGCACATGAAAACTATTGTAAATTGCACATAAATTTTATCGACACCCTCTAAAAATCAATTGTATTCTACTAAGTTAGAAATTAAATTTTTTGAAAAGACTCACTTATAATACACCAATAAATATAAAATTTGTATAAATAATTCCACAAAAATATGTGAAAATTTTACATGGAGAAATTATAAAACACTTAGTGGTAAAAATCAAATAAAATCTAAAGTTGATAGGTAGATATATCTATTCATTGACTGGAAGCTAAAAATTGCCAAAATATCAATCCTCTGATTCATTGACCAAATGAGTCCTAAGTATTCTTACTTTCCAGGTTATTTTTTCATTCTAAAGACAGGTTATTTCTTATTTTCTTCTAGTAGTGCTCTTCATCAGTGTTTCTCTTTCAGTAGTGCACAGTAAAATAATCTACTGAATTTGTTAACAATGAAGATGCAGAGCTGTACTCCAAACCTGCAAAATCAGAATGTTGAATAAGGTCTCTGTAGTGTATGTATTTTATAGCACATGAATAATTCTAGTATTCATTTCTCTGTGAAAGATTATGAGTGATCATTTTTGCTCCAAACTACATAACTGATAGCAAAAGATCATATTTTGCTACACCTAGAATTTAGATTCTTCTGGTTCTGTTTAATTACATAAACAAGATTAGAAGGGGCAAATAAGATTACAACTCAACAGATATTCACATCTAGGATGAAAGATACTTAACATGCAAAATGTCAAATTTCTTTTTCTCTGCATCCCTGTCATTAACATGAATAATGAGACTTATGCTACCAAGAATAACTTTTTAGGTGAGATTCTATTTCCTACCTAATTTAAAATGTAAGTGCTGGCACATATGGAAAATATTTTATTTTCTGAAACCATGTATTTTTGTGTATGTTTTTTTACACATATGAGTTTGGCTAGGCCATGACATCCAGACATTTGATCAAACATATCTCAATGTGGCTATAAAGGGAGATGAGATTAACATGTCATTAACATTTAAATGAGATTAACATATAACATTTAAATCAATGGACTTTGAATAAAAAAAATTACACTTCATGAGTTGGTTCTGCCTCATCCAATCAGTTGAAGGCCTTTAGAGTGTGCTCATCTCTTTAAAAAAAAATATTTTCAGCAGACTGCCTTTACACTTCAACTTTCCCCTAGGTCTCTGCAGGCAGAATGGAGACTGAAGACCCCAGTCTTAGCAAGAGGAAACACCACCCCCGAAAAGAAAAAACAGCGAAATAAGTTGAATAAGGTGAAATAAAGAAAAATAAGCTAGTTTACCTTTAAACTGGCCACTAAATTTCTTATCTGAGCAAGTTTCTTGCTTTTTCTAGAAGCCTGATCTGTAGGGGATACAGCTTGCAAACACCCATGCTGGGTCTATGAATACTCTGAAGATATGGCCACAAAGGAAGCTGTGTGCAAGGTCAAGCCAGAAACATTAACTAGGCCATTTCCTGCCCAATCAACAGTCAAAGCAAATATCCATTGTGGAGATTTATATTTGGCCAGGGCAGAGATCAAGGGAACAGTTCAAGCCCTGAAATATGGGTAAGAAAGCCTATATCCCTTATCACAGAGGAAGAAGACCCTCTGTGGTGGAGATGAGAGGAAAATTCTTCATTCCCACCGAATCTTTAGAGAAGCTTGGCACCAGTAGCATTTTACTCCACAGTGAACTAGTGGGGATTAATACTCTCCTAGGAATCTGTGTGCCTGGCCATAGACAGGAGGTTGCCCCCACACAAGGCTCAGGTTTCGGATTTCTGAAGACTGCTCAAACTCTTAAAATTAACCATTAAAGAAACGATAGAATCTGATATGCTTGCTCAGAGAAACTACAGACGTCCTTGTTCCTGTCCTCAGCTTACCCTCTGGGCTAATAAGCAAATTGTCTTCAATGAAAGCTGAGTGGAACAAACACTTGGGGCCACTGTTGTGAACCCCACATGCTAGCAGTGGTCTACTGTGCTCCTACCTTTGACAATTCTATTCTGCATGTCTTGTGTCTTTGTCTCTTGTCATTTCTAACTTTACTTTTCTTCAGTCAACTGCTGCCAGCTCTACAGTCTTACAGGACCCTGCCCCTAGAGTGCAATCGAGGCAGGTATCTAGCCTTTTTGCCTATCATATCAATTTTTGAACTTGCCAGCCTCTGCTGTGAACACCATAAACTAATTTCATAACATAAACATGATATTCTCTCTCTCTCTGTTTCTCTCTGTTTTTATTTCTCAATCGACAGATAGATAGTAATACATCTTTTTTGTTCCTTTTTTTCTGAAGAACTCTGACTAATAACATGTGTGTTTTCACAGAATCAAATCTATTTAGAGAGCTCAGTATAAATTGTATCAAACTAGTTAGCTTATTTAAAATAAAACTTTGAATTTTACTAATAATTATAATAGAACTTCTGTAAATTGACCACCCAAGACTGTAACAAATGAGTCAACATACAGAGGTGGTCAGCAAAAGGAACTAGGTGTACCGTAGTGGTACTTACAAGTACTTTATTTGTTATAGCTTTTATTAGCCAATATCATAGAGGACCACACATAATGAAAACACTGTAAATTCATATATATAATTTCATACAGAATCATTACTTTTACCCTTTTCTGACAGTTTAATAATTCTTTCTGAAGAAAATATTACTCTATTTCTTATTCTTAATACAAACGTAAATGCAGAAAGCACTCTCAACTCAAGCTACACCGCTCACATATCTGGGCATTTTTCCACAGCAATTTCTGTGTTATCCTCACTTGCTTCTTCTCCTTCATCAACTGTTTTATGCACGTTTTTGCTGATCTGTTCTTCAGTCAGTTCATTTGGAAAACTACTTCTGGATCAGGTTTCTTACAGGCTGTCACCTCATTATGCATTTCAACAAAACCTTTGAAATCTACTTGGTTGTACATTTTAAATGTTTTGATGATGTCTTGGCAAGAGGTCATGTTTGGAGGCAAAAATTTCAGTGACATGTTTGTGAGATGATTCACTTGCCAGTGGTCAGGACAGTTGCCTAAACCATTTCACAGAAGAGACCATTTCTTCTCTTCTTCATTTCTTAGATGCTACCCCTTATCCACTCCTCAAATAGGGCACCAGTCATTCATACTCATTTGTTTAATCTCCAACTGACGTGGAGGGGGGGGGTCAGGTCTTCAAGTTTCAGGTATTTGAATTTGTGTCACTTTCCCAATTTACCAATCCTAAGGGCTTTATTTTCTCTCTAGTTGAGCTAGCACAAAGCAAAACCAAAACCGTAACACATTCTTTGGAAAGTTTTCTGCTGTTACGTTTGTCAGCCTTGAAGGCAAAGCTCCTGTTAGGCATTGCCTTGAAAAGGAATCTGAGTTCGTTGGCCTTAAATTGCTTTCATCTCTGAAGCCCTGGCAAAGTCTGAGAACTTTTTGATGAACTCTTCCTTAACTTCTACTGGAACTTCATAGGATTCACTACATAAGAAGAAAATCTTATGCTGCACTTTAAATTTCTTGAGCGAACCATTTAATGCTTGGAAATCTACTACTCTGAATTCCTATGTAAATTTTTCAGCAACTTCTTGGATCTTTGGCCAGAAGATCAGGGTATTAATTACACTCATTTGTTTGAAGCTTAATGTGGCTTTGTTGACTTCATCAAAGGAATTTTTCCTCCTTTTCTGTTGTAGGTCTCCAATTTCCTTGCCATGTCTATCCAAGTATTCATGTTTATGTTTTTGGATGTTTGAAAACATCAAAATGTTATGCCAACATTCTTTGGTTTCTACTTTCCAGAAAATGTAGATGATAAACTTTTTCCTTCAGTGTTAGCTCTTTGAATTCTTTCCTTTGGCTCTTTCCTTTGAGCTGTTAGATACTGATTAACTATAAAAGTTCAATACGTATAGGAAGCAATAAGTACAATTCAGACCATTCCGTCGTGTTGAAAACAAATCTGAAAACATGATAAGCAGTAGGATGTTAGACCTAATCCAACATGTGCTATAATAAAATATATAAAAAGGAACATATACTAAAGAAAATAATAATACAACAAAGGGGAAAAGCCCACACTCTCTCCCTCTTGGTAGAGATTGGATTCAACTGGTCAAATTATAGATAGTAAATTTTGTGTGTCATTGTTCAAGTGATCAAGTTACAACTTAAGAGGTCAGTCTTCCATTGAGTACACATGGTATATGTCTAGTTTATGGAAATTAAGTCAACTTGAGGAGGTAGTTAATATACAGAAGTAGTCAGCTATGTGGTATCTGCTTGTCCAGATGGTATTAATGTTCTATATGAAATGATTTTTAGTTTCAACACCCTTTCAAATTCTTTACCTTTTTTAAACTTTTCTACACCTGTGAAATAGATATGGAAGGCACTATTAATGAAGATTTCAAGCACATATTTAAAATAAATATAAAATTTTGGGAGTTGGGTATAGATGCCAAAACTTTCAGGCTAAAATAAGAACTCCACTGTGAAGAATAATATTTAAGCAAATACTAAATTAGTTGCTTAAAACAAAGTCAAACAAGCTGATATTAGAATACAAAATTGGCAAAAAATCCAAAAACTATAGAATAACTATAACAACTGTTGTACATTCAGAACACATCAAACCTAATACCTAAAAAAACAATTTTCCTATACCTCCAGGGTTTTGGCAAGCAAAGATCTTAGTTATAAGCAGAGAATGGTCAGAGGCCTGAATTTTCCCATTCCTAACTGAATCAAAATTTAAAATGTTTGAAATTTCTGAATATATTTCTTTTTTCACTAAAGATAATTTTTAGTTGTATAAAAATAGTATAGTAGAAATTCAGTGTTTATTGTAGAATAGATTTACTTGAATCACTGTCAAAATTATTTTGGAGATACTGGGTTAGATTACAGACATTCCCAAATTGTTCTTGCAGTTCTGTGTTCCGTGTGGATAATATTATCCTATTACTATCCATTTCTCTTGTGCTTTATATTCTCAAAAAGAAACCGGCAGCACATTAGGCAAGAAAGAGCTAAATCAAGCAATCAGAATTCTAAATAATGTTAAAAATTGAAAATAGGGAGGGCTGAGATTTCCAAAGAGACAGCTTACCCAGTATACAAGTGTAATGAATTAATTCTAATGTTAGGCTTATGAAACAGTATACTCATGAAACAAGAAGACCTTAGACTACATTCTTTCTCTGTTATTGTATGATTTGGTTACTGATTTTCTGGAACATAGAGAACATAATAGCAAATTAATGTCACCATTAAGGTTAGTTTTTAGCTTCATGGATTTCTTGGTGGATCTCTGGGAAAAAAAGGTTCTCCTGGTGGTGACCTAGGCCTCTGACATTATACAGAGCAAAATTGTGAGGATGGGAACCATACATCCTCCCAAGAAGGTCATTAAGAATGACAGTAAGTATAGTTATTCCTATTTCCAAGACTCATGGGGAAGTAAAAATATTTGATTCAAGTTACTGGATATAATTGTACACAGTGTAGTATATAGTGCTCATCCCTGCTTCCTCATAAAGTTTATTCTCCCACCTGATGTTTCAGCTCCATACTGTTAGACTGTTCTAGCCAGTTAGCAGCGCCCACTAGGTGCTTGTCTAAGGAAGATCCCATGATCTCTGACACAATATTCTGTTGGATTATGTGATGCTTCATAAGCCAAGTAATGGTGTTATTGTTGCCTTGTAGAGAGGAAAAGAAAACCTATACCTAAATTTTATGCCTATAATAAAAACACATTTCTAGCTCTTTTATGTGAAACAACTTATAGAGAGACTAAATATCTGGCATGAGTGTCTGTAATTGATAATATTATTTGGCTGTTTTCTTACCTAGTTTTCTCAATCCTTCCCAAATCAGGGAGATGAGAGTCTCTTTATTTGCTACTAATGAGATCTCTGGCTTTCACACTTAGCTTTCAATTGCCCATTAATTGACCTCAGCCTTTATTATTTTTGTAGCATTTATAGCAATAACCACTACATTTATTGCCCTTGAGCTTACAATTTCCTTCATATTTCACAGATACCTGTTATATTGCACAACCCAGCCTATTCTTCCATGGTGTACTAGGCTAATGTTTCACTTGGGAATGTTAATTAATTGCACCGTCATTTTCTGCTGGAAGCTTTGTGTAGGAGAACAAAATCCACATTGGCAGCTGATGGTACATAGTCTGGCTGACAAATATGACCTAATTAATCTGTATGCCTGACCTCCTCTAGAATTGCCTGTTGTATTTTGGCTTTTCTGCAAAATGAACTCTTCAGTAAAGTTTACCATGAGGGATATTTGGGGGCATCCTTGAGTTAAACACCTGTGTAAGATAGGGGAAGGAAACAAGGAGAAGTCAAGTTGAGATTTAATTCACACAAGAGCATCAGTTGTTCCCGTGAGAAACTCTGGGGCTCATCATGTGTGTTGCCTTGGAGAGAGGGCACTCTCTGAGAATGAAATAATCCTGAAGGCGCTAACAGCTAAAGTTTACCCACTGATAGAACTTCTACCATCTGGTACACAAAGGCCGTCTTGAAGAGTGATCTGTACAGCCCTAGCATGGCTATTATAAAATACACCAGGAGAAAAAAATAACTAGCAAAAAGAAAAAATATATAAGTTACAATTATGTCTTGCATTTTTGTGGCACAGAGGTTTCAATTTTTAAAAAATGATTCATAGTAACTGAGTTTTTGCAGACAAAAAGGTACAGAGGATTCCTGTGACTTGCTGTAGGGCAAAAAAACAGTAGATATTGAAGTTAGAATGCACTGTTTTTAGAACCAGGCAAAAAAGCAATTCTCTGGGCCCTACCCTTCAATGAGACTCTAATATCAAAACTATACAATGAAGAAATAAGACAAAGGAAACCTGCTGAATGGAATCAATACAGTGCAACTTGTGACATTAAATATTAATTCTTATGACTACCTACCACATGTCAGGGCCCAGAAAAGTGATTTTCCATGTCCCTTGACCAATGTCATTGAAACAAAAATTGACTGTATGTGAATGTCCTAAATCCCACTGCTTATTTTAAAGGCAAATACTTAGTACATTACATTTACACATTTTTCATGGCTTCTGAAAAATGTTTATATAACTCTTAAAGTCATATTTATATGAGGTTATATGTAACAGATATGAAGCCTGCTAAAAATTATTTACATTGCCAAATAGATGGACATTTAATGGTATAATTGCAGAGAAATTCATTGCATAAAAAAATTCCAAATAAATGTGCAAATAAAATTTATTTAAATAAACTTTATATTAATTTTGTGTTTTATTTTAACTTATTTAAATGTATTACATGACATATAATATTAAAACATAGCATTAGAAAAAAGCATATATTCTAAAATTTGACTTAATTATTTATTTATTTATTTATTTACTTTTTGAGACAGTCTCACTTTGTCACCCTTCATAGAGTACTCAGGCATCATACATCACAGTAACCTCTAACTCTTGGGCTGAAGCAATTCTCTAGCTTCAGCCTCCCACGTAGCAGAGAGTACAGGTGCCCACCACAATGTCTAGCTATTGTTAGAGACATGATCTTACTCTTGCCCAGGCAGGTGTTGAAATCCCTTACAAAAAAGAAAGAGATTACAAGCTCAGCAATCCATCCCCCTCAGCATCCCAGAGTTCAAGGTATAAACCACCATGCCTGGCCCTAATTACTTAATTTAATGTAATATTTATTAAATGTATCCAAATTCTGGATACTTTAAATGTAATCAGCTTGTTATTTATGAATTAGGATCATAACTGTAGATAGAATATATATTATCTAAAAAGAGTTATTATAAAATAAGATAATTACTATAAAAATAAGGCAATACAAATATATTTTATTAGTATATAATAGTTTGTGAATTACTTGTCTTTACTTCTATTCCATCCCAACAACATTGGCTCATCAACATAACATTCATGTATGTTTAATAGTAATTCCAGTCAATCATCTTTGATAATTCGCACTTTTCCATTTAGAGGGAAAAAATTTTTCATATTATTTAAAGAACACTTTAGTTATAATGATGTTTATTTAGATAGTTGATTTTGTGTTTTAACTTTGCTAGGCCCTGATACCTAGGTGTTGGATCATAGATCAATGTAGTGGTTTCTGTAAAATATTTACAGATGTGATTAATGTGTACAACCAGTTGACTATCAGTACACAGATTACCCACCATGAAGCAGATAAACCTCACCCAGTCAGCTGAAGGCCTGAGGGTCAGAGATTGAGTGTTTTTACTCTACTCTGGTTATCACAATAAAATGCCACAAAGTGAATGAGAAGGTGGTCATCAGATGGTTCTTTCCAGGAATGAAATCCGCCTTTTTGATCTTGAATTTCTAGCCTCTAGATGTGACAAATAAATATCTATTGGTTAAGCTACCAAGTCTATAACATTTTTATTATGGAAGCCTAAGCTAATTAACCAAGATTTTGGCCAGGTACAGTGGTTCATGCTTGCTATCCTGACAATATGGGAAAAAATATTTTTACCTTTATGCTGATTCCTTAATATTATATTAGATGAGGAGTGAAATATTCATAGTTTTTCTTGTAAAGAGGTGGAGAATTTCTAGAACTGGGAATCGTCCCCTTTTCTAACCTTGTAAGGCACCCCTTGGCTTGTCATCTGTTCCTTCTTGGGAGCCCCTGCTGGTCAATTTGTTCTTCTTAGTAGACAAGCATCATCTAGTGTCATCTGTTGCCCTGCGGACACCCTAGACCAATGATCTGTTCCCCTTTCTCTTTGATCCAACTCAAGAGTCGCATCTCAGGGCCTTTATATTCTGAGAAGTGGGTAGATTGTTTGAGCTCAGGAGTTTGAGACCAGCCTGAGCAAGTCCTGCTCTCTTAAAAAAAACTAGTTGGGCATCGAGATGTGTCCTGTATTCGCAGTTACTCAAGAAGCAGGATCACATGAGCCCAAGAGTTTGAGGTTTCTGTGAGCTGTGACACCATGGCACTCTACCAAAAAAAAAAAAAAATGCTAATGAGAAGTGGAGTGCTGCTGAAACAAATACCTAAACATGTGGAAGTAGGGTTGAAATTGAGTGATGGATAGAGTTTTGAGTAGTGGAAATGTTTTGGCATACATACTAGAAAAAGCTGAGATTGGCATAAAAGGATTGGTCATATGAACATGGAGGTTGAGAAGTCTAGACCTTGGAGAGGTGATGATGCAAATTCCAATCTGAGTCCGAATCCAAGGAAAAGAACAATGTTCCAGCTCAGAGAAAGGGAGAGAGAGTGATTTTTTTCTCTATTCTACCTCTTATTTTATTTAGGCCTTCAATGGTTTGGTTGTGGTTCCTACTTTGGGGAAGGCGATCAGTTTTAGTCAAACCTACTCACTTAAGTATTAATCTCATCCAGAAACACCTTCACAGACACAACTAGAAATAGTATTTAACCAAACACCTGGGTACCCCAGAGCTATCATGTTGACACAAAAAATTAACAATCAAGATGGTAATTATGTGTGGAGGGGTATTGCAGAATTGTAGATAGAGTGGCCAAGGAAGTACTTTTTCTGGAGGTGGTAAAATTTGTGAACTGGATGATGTAAAGGAGTATCATGCCAAGAGTCTAAATTGTTCCAGGCAGAAGAAAAGATAAGTACAAAGACTCTGAGCTGAGACTCTTGGGTTGGAACAAGGAGAAAGGGGGAAAGATCCTTGGTCTAGGGTGTCCACTAGAGAAATAGATGACATTAGATGATGCTTATGTACTAGGAAGAACACATTGACCAGCAGGGACTCCCAATAAAAAACAGAAGACAAGCTAAGAGGTGCTTTACAAGGTTAGGAAAGGGGACAGTTCCCAATTCTAGAAATTCTCCACCCTGTTACAAGAAAAACCATGAATATTTCACCCCCCATCTAATAAAATACTAAGGAATAAGCATAAAGGTAAAAATCTTGTTGTACTCAGAGTCTCCTCCACTCATAGGAGCTAATGCATTCTTTCTCTGGAATGTGGTATGCTTTAATAAAATTTGGCATTTTCCCTGCTTGAACCTGCTTCCTCTGCTGACTTAGTATAATCATTCTTCTGTCCTGGGAACCAAGAATTAGGGAATACAGGAATCTGGTCCTCACATCTGACAAGACTGAACTATAACTTGAATATACTGAGAAAGGACAAAGTGGTATGTAATTAGGAAGGAAGAATAAAGAAGGGCCAGATCTTTTAAAGCACTTAAGAGTTTTGATTTTACTCTATGTAGAACTGAAACAAATAGGAAAGATTAAAACAGAGGAGACACAAAATATGAATCATTTTAAAGGGGAAAAGAAAGGAAGAGAAGGAAGGAAAAAAGAACAGAAGAAGAAGGAAAGAAGAAGGAGTAAAAGGAAGGAAAGAAGGAAGGAATGAAAGGGAGGAAGAAGAAGAGAAAAGGAGGAAGTAAAGGGAACAGTAAGAAAGATAGAAAGCAGTGTGGAAAATTAACTATAGGACCAGAAATGGAAAACCTCAATTGTCTTAGCCCTCCAAAGAGAAAGTCATTGCCTGAATTTAGACTTTGCTGATAAAGCGGTTTGAATAGATTAGAAATCTATTTCAAAAATGAAATTCAAAGAACTTGCCAATGAATTGGATGCGAAGAATAGTGGTAAATACAAAGGAATGAGTGATGGTTCTTACACTTTATCTATAAAATTTAGTTTGTTTTGGCATTATATGTGAGGTGGGAACATAATGAAAAATGTATTTGAGTTATTTATTAGGGGATAGATTCAGTCAAGAATTTAATTTGGGGCTTATGAAGATTGACATGCATATTAGATTTATAAGTGGATAAATTAAGTAGAAGTCTATATATGAGTGTGGAGTTCAAGGGATAATGCTGCATAGGGAAAATTGGTGGTGCAGAACAAAAATCTTTTTACTAGCCAGAGAAGTTTACCTTCTCTTTCTGAAGAAGATTTATTTACTCAAACTCATAGAATTTTGAATTCTATGAGTTTGAGTAAATTGAATTTCAGCACACACACACAAGAGCCTGCACACAGTCTGTCAATAGCAGTTAGCATTGTTACAAGATATATTCTAGATTAGATATCATAAGAAAAATAAAAGGAAATGAGTATAAAAACTGTGGGGATATACTAATATGCAAGTACTAAAACTGGATGATAAAACTTCATTGATATTCAAAGAAGCATCTGAAGAACTACTTGGTGTTAAAAACCTCTCAATTTTTATTAGCATGGACAGAAACAGGTCCAGTGAAACTTCCTATAATTGGGAAATAAGCTCAGAACCAAGTTTTGAGAGTATGTCATTAGGTAGTTTATGTTAACACAAAACAGTATCTAATAGAATTATGTACATTTGAAAAATAGAATATTCAAAGCATTTTATGTGGGAATGACAGGGCCAGCAAATGGCCATCATCATGATAACCATTCAAGGGTAGAATATCTTATTTTAAAATCTGTAATAACTTATTCCACGGCCAGAGAAAAAACAAGTAGATGAGCATAGCTCAAGAATGTGTATGAAATATTTTTTTATCTGAATTTTGCATAATATTAAGAAGGTTTTTATTTCCATCAAATGAAGAATAGTATTTCAGTCTTTAAATCTGTGGTCCATTTACTTGAATTTTCTACTTCCCTGGAGTGGAATGAAAGGAAATATCTTTAGAAAAGCAATTCATATCTAATTATACTAATCCTGAAGAAGGCACAAGTTGGCTCCTTTTAGGGTTTTCTAAAAGAAAATTTTGCTCAATTTCTAAATGTATTATGAGGTTGCCCTAAATATTCTTACCTGTCCTAAAAACCATCATAGGTGAAAAGGTATAGTCATTGCTACCCAGGTTTGGAATTGAGCACATCTAGAGGAAAGGATAGTTTATACCAAGTATGCTGGGATACCAACTCATAAGTAACTTTGAATTTTGGAATGCTGAACTGTTTCAGTTTTAAGTACTGAGCTGTTATTGGACACCCATGATTGTTAATATATTTTATCCACACACTTCTCATAGTGTGTCCTCATGCTCTATTTGATAAGCCTAAAATTAATTTATAGAAATTAAAATGGTGTTTTCAGTTCATAGTAACCCATATGATATTTTCAGCCCAGTTTTTGTCTAATTTAATTGTACTCAAATTTTAAAACTAATGAAGCAATCTCCCATGTCCTTCATCATACATTACAATGCTGGATTTTAGAAACAAAAGCAAAAAATCTTATTCAGCCTGACACTGACTGCCTCTTTTAGGGAAGACAACCAAATATCTTATTTTGTTCTTTGATCCAATAAATGAAAGAGATGATTCATTAAAACCTATCATAGGCTTTTTCAAATCTTATAGACTATGACAGAATATCTAAATAGCTAATCCTTCTAAAAGTAATTCACAGATGATATTTTTATGCCAAAGAGTCCGAACTTTGATTCACTGGTCCCTTTTATTATACATGAAATATGTTTGACATTTGTATTCATTTATGTAGGAGAACAGCCATGAAAGTTGAAAATTAACTCAGAAAGTAGATATCAGTTTCTTTTATGTGAGAAAGAAAATACATAAAATGAGTTGGTCTATGGTGCATAGCAATTGGTAAAATTGGTGCTCATTTTGATTTTTATTGGGGAGAAATTTCTATTAGATTTCACTTAGTGTGGAAAATTGGACCGTGCTACAAACTCTATAGTATTCCATGCTCCAGACAGGCTTATAGACCTCTCCATCTGTCAAATATCATGCTCTTTGGTTTGGAACATATTCCTTGGTTTGGAGCATTATGTTTGAACAGATGGAGTGGTCTGTTTGTAGATAAAATTAACAATTCATTTCTGTATATATTAGTTCGTTCTAGTTTTCATAATTTCTTTCCCTGTGGTATTTAAAACACAAATACATGTGTTGTCTAAAAGAGAAGGAGAGAGAGAGTATGTTAATGCTGAGCTTGAGCAACTCAAAATAACTCTACCGGAATTGCAGCCAGCATTAAAGGTTTTTAAAAATAACTTGACAAATAGAATCTTTGGAATAATTTCCAAAATATGGAACAGCAAAATTTCTTGAGCTCCACATCTCTAAAACTGTATAAATTAGAGAATTATAGAATTACACACTCGATATGATTTGAAGGATTTTATTAAATGTCATTTCATTGTAAATTATCTTTCCTCTAAGGATACGCAAGAACTGTATTGTTCAATGAAATTAGATGATATTAAAGAGACTTCAAAAGGGGAAATTATTACCTACTATGAAAAATAAATGAAGACCAAATAAGCATATTTATATGCTGACTAATTTTAATTGTCTTCATATGTTCTCACTCATTTTTAAAATGTGTGCATATAAAATACAGAGACCATGAGTATGCATACACACATATGTGTAATAAATGCATAAAAAACACTGATACAAATATATTGGTTATAAAACTCCAAGAGGTTTGAAATTATGTTTTCTTTTTAAAGGTAACACCACATGTCTATATATTTTGTGCATAATAACAAAAAAATAAACAATATTGTCAGAACTATTTATTCCTTTGTTTATAGTTTCCACATTTGTAACATTTTAAGGATGTCTGTCCCATAAGATGACAAAAGTATTTTGGTATATTTTCTTCCACTAGTTTTATAGTTTTAGGATTAATTCTGTTTTTGACATTTACTTATTTTTTTAACTAGATGATCTTCAAACTAATCAAATTTTTCATTATTTTGGGGTTGTATTTTACTTATGTATAAATTGTACAAAAAAAGGGTAAATTTATTGTGCTATTGAGATTTCCCATTCAAGAACAAGGCATGTTTTACACTCATTCAATTTTTCATTAAATATAAAGATCATAATGTTTTCATATTTATCCATGTTATTGCAAATGACAGGATTTCATTCTTTGTTTTGAAAACTAAGATTTTATTTTATTTTACTTTATTTTATTTTGTATTTTTTTAATTTCATGTTAAGGTGAGAGTACAAACAACCTGGTCACTTTTTGAATTTGTCAGTTAAAGTCCCACTTGTAGTTATGTCCTGCACCTAAAAGATGTGCCATACACCCCCACATTCTGCCTTTTAAGAGGGAGCACACCAATCTCCCCTATTCTCCCTCCTCATTCCCATTCCCCAACTTGGATAGAATTAAGTTTTTCTCCTATGTGGGTGTGTGTCAGACTATATACTGGCTTCGTAATAAAATTGAGTACATTGGATACTAGCTTTTCCATTCTTGTGATGCTTTACTAAGAAGAATGTGTTTCAACTCCATCCAAGTCAATACAAAAGATGCAAAGTCACCATCTTTTCTTATGGCTAAATAGTATTCCATGGTATACATTTAGGTAGTTTCCACATTTGGGCAATTGTAAAGTTAGCTGCAATAAACATTCTAGTGCAAATGGTTTTATGATAAAATGATTTTTTCTTTTTTTAAATTCTGGGTAAATTCCTAGTAGTGGGATTACAGGGTCAATTGGAAAAGTCTAATTTGAGTTCTTTGAGGACTCTCTATACTTCATTTCCAAAGAGGTTATATGAGTTTGCTGTTCCACTAACAGTGTGAAAGAGTTCCCCTCTCTCCATATCCCTGCCACCATCTACAACCCTGAGACTTTGTGATGTGGGCTATTCTCTCTGGGGTTAAGTATTATCTCAGGGTGGTTTTGATTTGTATTTCTCTGAAGATTAGGGACAATGAGCATTTTTTTTTTAAGGGTAGGGTTTTTGGTTTGTGTGTGTGTGTGTGTGTGTGTGTGTAGACAGAATCTCACTCTATCACCCTCGGTAAAGTGCTGTAGAGTCACAGCTCACAGCAACCTCCAGCTCTTGGGCTTAAGCGATTCTCTTGCCTCAGCCTCCCAAGTAGCTGGGACTACAGGTGCCCACCCCAGCACCCGGCTAATTTTTGATGTAGTTCAGCTGGGACCGGTTTGAACCTGCAGCCCTCAGTATATGGGGTCAGCGCCCTACTCAATTAGCCACAGGCCATTTGTCTGTCTTCCTCAGAAAGGTTTTGTTCATGTCTCCTGCCCAGTGATAGATGGGATTGTTTGCTCTTCTTTTGTTGATTAATTTGACTTCCCCATAGATCCTAGCTAACAAGTCTTCTCAGATTCATACCCGACAAATAACTTTTTTGGTTCTTAAAGCTGTCTATTTCCTTTAATTGTTGTGACATTAACTGTGTAGAAGCTTTTCATTTTAACTAAGTCTAATTTGTTTATTTTTGTTGGTGTTGCGATTGGTGCTAAAGTCTTCTTCATAAAATCTTTCCCCTGGATGACATCCTCAAGTGTTTCCGCCATACTTTCTTCAAGGATTTTTATCATTTCATGTCTTAGATTTAAATTTTATCTACATGAGTCAATCTTTGTAAGTGGTGAAAAGTGTGGGTCTAATTTCTGTCTTTTATATGTGCTTATCCAGTTTTCCCAGAACCATGTATTGAATAGGGATGCTTTTCCCCAGTGCATACTTTTGTTTGGTTTATCAAAGATCAGACTGATACAAGAAACTGGTTTCAACTCTTGGTTTTCCATTTGGTTCCATGTATCTATTTCTCTATTTTTGTGCCCCTACCCTGCTGTTTTGATCACTGTGGACTTGTAATATAAGCTAAAATCTGGTAGAGTAACGCCTCCAGCAATTTTTTTTTTTTTCTAAAAATTGCCTTGGTTATACAGGGCTTTTTGGTTCCATACAAAATAAAGTACTAGGTTTTCCAGTCCTTCAAAACATGATGTTGGTATTTTAATGGGGATTGAATTGAATCTGTAGATTGCTTTGAGTAGTGTAGACATATTAACAATGTTGATTCTCCCCAGCCAAAAGCATGGTATGTTCTTCCATTTGCTGATGTCTTTTGTTATTTCTTTTCTTAGTGTTTTATAATTCTCTTTGTGGAGGTCCTTCCCCTTTTTTGGTTAGGTCTATTTCTAAGTTTCATTTTCTTTGAAGCTACTGTGAAGCAATTGAATCTTTGATTAGCTTTTTGGCTTGGATGTTATTAGCGTATACAAAGGCTACTACTGATTTATGGACATTGATTGTCGCAACCCCTATGGCCCTGGTTTCTGCAGAAATGAACCATTAGAAGTGCATGCTTGTAGGAGGCGGGCTAACCTTGATTGCAGGGTAGCCTCGAGCAACCTCCGCAGTAACCTTTTATTGAGACAGCACAAGACAGGTGACGGGAGTATTGGGACTACGTGCCCAAGGCTCGCCATGGCCTCGGGTTCTCTCCACAAGGCGCACCTGCCGATGGATTGCCCGAGGGCCCGCCCCCCAGCTGCAAATCTTCTGGCTCAGAGGTAGTCTGGCTCTTGGTGTCCTCTTCAATTGACGTTATACCCTGAGATGTTACTGTATTTCTTGATCCCCTCTAAGTATTTTGTGATTGAGCCTCTGGGATTTTCTAAGTATAAGACCATATTTTCGGGCAATGAGTTACAGTTTGACCACCTCCGCCTATATTTGGAGGCCTTTTATATCCTTCCCTTGCCTGATTGCATTAGCTAGAACTTCCAGCACTGTGTTGAATAGTAGTGGTTATAGAGGATATCCTTGTCTGGCTCCTGTTATTAGTGGAAAAGCTCTAAGTTTTATTTACTCCATTCAGTATGATATTAGCTGTGGGTTTGTTGTAGATGGCTTCTATCTTTTTAAGAAATATGACATCTTATATATACGTTCTTACGTGTTCTTTTTAGAATGCTGAGTTTTATCAAGTGCTTTTCCTGCGTCTATTGGAAGGATCATGTGGTCTTTGTTTTTGCTTCTATTATTATGATGAATTATATTTATGGACTTGTGTATGTTAAAGCTGCCTTGCATCCCTTGGATGAAGCCTATTTCATAGTGATATATAATTTTTTTAATATGTATCTGGAATCCATTGTCTAAGATTTTATTGAGTATTTTTGCATATATATATTGTTTTTTTAGTCCCATTCCATTCAGATGTCCACTCTGCCCCTGGAGGCAGAGGTGGTTCTGTTTCTGGAGGCCAGTGCCAAGTCTGAACGCTGCAGGACCCAGATGCCACTTGGACTCTAGGGAGCCAAAGGCACGGGCTTGTTCTAAGTCAAGGGAATCTCAGACTGGAATTGCCAGTGATGCCCTTGAATAGCTGAAGGTCTGGAGCGAGAGCCTTGGCTGACACTCAGCCCAAGCAGCATCCTACATACCTTCTTGACTGGAGAGATGTGGAGCTAGATGCTCCCATCTGGTACAGACCCTGACTTTGAAGATGTCTTCTGCCCTTAGAATAGTGCCTTTTGTTTGAATGAGAATGGGTTAGAACTATGGGTAAAAGTTCCGGGTGAGGGAAGCCAACTGGGACATATGTCTCACTGGGACATGTGCTTGGTCCTAACCTTTCCCTAAAAGTACTGGGCTGAATCCTCTCAGCACAGAGTTGTGGAAAATAAGAGACATTCTATGGAAATACCAAGTTCATGTTCAAGCCTCAGAATCTGATGTAAGGTCAAATTTCTCTTGCTTTTGCCAGTAAAAAGGGCCCAGATGTTTTTCTATTTATTTAGGCAAAACCTTGAAACACAAGTTAGTCATATAAAACTTTGGGTTTGCAATGTTAAGAACCTATTTTTGCATAGATATTCATCAGTGAACTTGGTCTGTAGATCAAAGTGTACAAAGTTTAAGTTATATATGATAAATCACTCTAGACATCTGATGTACAACCTGATGACCACAGTTAATAAATAGTGTATAATGTACTAGAATTTTGCCAAAGGAATAAATTTTAGGTGTTCTCATCATGGGAAAAAGTAGTAACTATGTGAGGGATTAGATATATTAATTAGCTTGAATGTAGTAATTATTTTACCATGTATATCAAAATATAGTTTACTTTTAGAATTCATATAATAAAATAAAATAATAAATTCAAAGAGAAGATTTTCTGTTTCATTTTTCTTTATATGGATCTTTTGGTGATCATGCTTTGGGAGAGTTCTTGGTGTTTAACATGTATTTTTAATTTGTCAATTTACTTTGTTTTTAATTATAGTTTCTTTTATTTTTCTAGGGATTATCAAATATTCATATTATTCATAAGTAATGACAATTTTATGCATTTGCTTATTTTCACTCAATTGCATAAAATGTTTCCAGAAATTCTGAAATAACTAGAGTAAAAGCTGTGACAATATGCCTGCCTGCCTTTGTTTTATTTTATTTATTTATTTATTTTTGCTTTATTGAGAATGTAAAAATTGATGTTGTTGAGCTGATATCGCACATGTCATCACTGCATCTGCAACCCTAACCTCATTAGGGCAGACTGAGTAAGTAGTAATTCATTTTGATCCTAATCAAATGATATGAGGAGATGAATTGTTTTAAAAAATTTGCACACTGATTAATATGCTTATAGTTCTGAAAATTGATGAAAAAATAATGTAAAAATGCTCTGTGGACATTGTTTTTCAAGGTTTTATTGTATTTTAAGAATTTTTGTGTAAACTATATTAATGTATTTTCTATCACTCAGAAATTTTCAGTACTAGAATCTCTTTACTTAATGACAGTATATTATCATTTGTTTTCCAGGGGAGTCCTCATGCTAATATTTTCTTGAAATATTCACATGTATATTCAAAATTATGATAGAACAATGGGTATTTTTGATAATATCTTCATAATTTATAAATGAAGAAATTATATGATATTATCCAAGACTAGAAATTAGCTACCTAGAATAATTATATGAATTCATTGAATTCCTTCTATTACAATGTTATGTAGTTCAGGACAACTATTATTTAAGCATTTCAATATCTACTTAAAGTACAGTATTAATAACCCCTAGAAAAACTATAAAGCATAATTATCTGGATAATAGGCATAATTTGCTTTTGTATCTGGAGCAAATAAGCTTTTTGGACCTGTAATACACTAAAGGGCATTGCTATTCAATTGTGGCATAAAATATGAATCAGTACACATAACAACTTCTCAGCAAATGTAATATCTCACTTCTATGATCAGACCTTTTATAATGACAACAAATGCCTCAATTATGTATTCAGAATTTATATAATGTTTTATTTGAATATATAGTACATGATAAATTATTCCTTTAAGGATTATACTTATGCTTTTTTGGTTTGTATTAGATTCAAAAATAAGGGAAATCACATAATTAGCATGGACAGCTTATTAGAATACAAGCTATCATCTTTTAATAGTGCCTTCCTAGTTATGTACTAAAAACCATATCATCTGTAATTATTCCCTTAATGTACTAATTAAAACAGATTTCTTTCTTAAAAAATTACGCTCTCTTTTTGTAGAAATATGTGGTATTAATCCTCATTATCTCTAGTAAAATTCAGATGTAATCAAATGTTTCTACTGAAAAATAATAAATTTTAACATATTTCTACAAATAAAATTTTTGAAAATATACATTTTACTTTAAATTTATATTAGCTATCTCCATATTTCTATGTATTTTATATTTCATATAATATTTGGCAAGTGATTTCCTGGTTCTTTGGAAATGTAGAACATCTTGACTTAAGTAAATTTGCATTAGAAGATGTTTTCAATGACAGACATTACAAATTAGATATGAATTTCTTACCAATATGTAATTTGAATGTGGATCTGGCTCCACTCAACACTAAATTGATAGTCCAAGGACATGACAATTACCTTGGTGGAATAACAACATCAAAGTTTTTTTTTTTTTTTTTTAACTTAGCAACCAAAGACAATTTGGTGGCAAGAATAGAAGTAAATTTAAACCATTTGCCAAGTGTCCATTTCTGTTTCTGCAAAAAGAATGATTCCCAGTAAGAGAACACTTTGTTCTAAAATACCTAATATAAGCAGCCAACTGATTAATCATCTTAGGAGAAAAGCCCAAGAAACCAATTAACTCAGTGTAAAATTCATTAATCAATGATTTCTTACAACAACAGTTTTCCAGATCTAATTCATTTTGTGCAGAATTACTTCTGTGCTATAAAACCCAAAAGATATCAGACTGCCATTTTTCCCTTTAGTTTTATTTATTAAATGATTACAGGTGAGACAATTGAACATTGAAATGCTGGAATACTCAGATATTTTATATTCATGTAGTGGTTCCTTAAACAGAAGAGATAGTTTTGGTATTTTATAAAGCAAATTGGCTTTGACAATATTGAACTGTCATTTTAATTGAAAAATCTTTTATAACCTTACTATATCACAAACATGGTTATGTTTCAGTCTCTCTTAATCTCTTTTTGAGCTCTCTTTCTCTGGCTCTCCATATATTTATAAAAACACATGCACTTGTATAGATTAAACTCTTAATAAGCTAAGTTTCCTAATTTGTAAAATGCAGACAATATAATAATAATGTGTTATTTTGAGACTTAATAGATGCAAAGGATTTAGAACAATGTTCAGATATACTGGCTATTCATAAATATTAGCATATTAACACAAACATTTTAGATAGAATATAGAAAATTATAAGAAAAGGAATTAGAAAAAGTAAAAGCTTTTTAAAGTACATATCTTGAGTACATTAGAGCAGAAATGGATATGAGGTAAAAGCCATGATTTTCTACACTGTGTTTTCTGCCACTTAAAATGCCCCTAAAGATGTGCAGCAATTTTTCTTGGGCATAGTATTTTGCTTTCATGTGAATGGGGCAACTAATAATATATCTGGTAGTAGGCCTCTCTAGTGGTACAAATGTGGAGGCTTGTATATTTTCTCAAATTTTGACAGGAAAAAATGCGTGGTACAGTCAGGGAATGAGATGTTCTAATCTGGCCTCAGACACAACAGGCATTAATTAGGAGGTATAGAGGACGGATGTGCAATGTTGATGATATAGCATGGGAAGTCCATGAATGAGTAAGTCTTTGTAACAGGAAGCACCCTGTCCCAATTTTGGTACTAAATTAAACACGCATTTGTGTCTTTTTAATACTAAAATTTAAAGAATGAACATTTTCAATGATCTTGGCAAGTTGAGACTTCTGATCTTTTAATTTATAAGGAATGACTCAAAGAACCCACAAAAGCCACATATAATTTAGAGGAGGAATAAATTTCATCAGTATCATAGTGAATATGCTATGAGCAGGCCTTCCAAACAGGTTATTCTTGGCATCATCGTAGTTCATTACAACCTTAAACATCTGGGCTCAAGAGAGAGACAAGACTTCCCATGTGCCACAGCTGGCATAGAATACCAGAGAAACACAGTTTTGTTAGTGTTGTTGTTATTTTGTTGTAGAGTGTTAAAATAAACTAGGGAATGGTACTAATTATTTATTGAGTGTTTATTATGTTCCAAAAGCTCATAAAAGCAATTCATACATATTATCTCCATATTGAACTAACTAGAAAAACATTATCTTAAATCTGGTTAATAGAAAAAGATATAAGTAATAAAGAGATACAAGCACAAGTTAATTTTCACATTAATGATATAACATTCACATTCATTAACTTTTCTCACTATGGAGTACCCTGTTTATTCTTGGTTAAACACAGTTTCTAACATTAATGTTGATGGTCTCCTTCTTATTATACCCTTCTGTACTATCATTGATATCTGCCTGTTCACGCCCTACTTTATGTCCTTGATAAAGGCAGCATTAAAGGATGATTAAGTGACTATTATCTGATAGATCCACGGATGAAATTTTCATGTTTAAATTTGCTACTTGTGAGCTTTTGAAGTTCTTTAGACATGTTATTTAAGCTCTATATGCTTAGATGAAACTACCTCTGAAACAGACGTAATAGATATATCACCTAACAGTAATGTTGTATTAAATTAACAAACCCACATAAAGCTTTTAAAACAATACTTAGACATAGAAAACACCAAAAAACTATCAATTATTGATGTTTAAGAGGATTTTATAAAATGATTTCTTTTTCTTTGGTTAAATACCCATCAATCGGATTGTTGGATCAAATGTAAGTCTAATTTAGTCTTTGAGGAGATACTCTTTTCCATTAAAGCTGTACTAATTTTAAGTCACACCAACAGTGTCTCACTCTGTCACTTGGATTAGAGTGCCAAGGCCTTAGTTTAGCTCTCAACTACTTGAAACTGCTGGGTTCAAGCAATCCTCTTGCCTCAGTCTCTCAAGTAGCTGGGACTATGATGTGTGCTCCCATGCCCTGCTAATTTTTGTATTTTTGGTAGAGTAGAGATCTCACTGTGCTTAGGCTGGTCACATACTCCTGACCACAAGTGATATTTCCCCCTCAGACTTCCAGATAGTAGGATTATGGCATGAGCCACTGCACGTAGGTTGGTTGTTTTTTCCTTGCTGACTAGTTTGAGTTCTTTGTAGACTCTGGTTATTAGATTTTCATCGGATGTATAGCTTGCATATTTTCTCCTATTCTCTAAGTTGTCTTTTTACGTTATTGAATATTTCTTTATCCATGCAGAAACCTTTTAATTTGATCAATTCCCATTTATTTATTTTTGGTTTTGGTATGATTGCCTTTGGGTCTTCTTCATAAATTATTTTCCCAGGCTAATATCAAAAAGAGCTTTCCCAACATCTTCATCTAGCATTCTTATTCTTTCATACTTTAACTCTTTTTTGCATGTGACTATCCAATTCTCCCAGCACCATTTTTTGAATAAGGCTTATTTCTTAGGGTACATTGTTGTCTGCTTTGTGAAAGATCCATTGGTTCTATGTAGATGGCTTTATATCTTGGTTCTCTGTTCTCTTCCATTGGTCTATGTCTCTATTTTTGTTCCATTACCATACTTTTTTGGTTACTGTAGTCTTGAAGTCTGGTAATGTTATGCATCCAGATTTGTTCCATTTGCTTACTATTTTCTGATGGTGAACAAAGCACAGAATATTTTCCTAAATCTGTGAAATATGACGTTGGTATTTTGATAAAAATTGCAGCTCTGAATTTGTAACTCACTTTGTTGAGAATGGACATTTTAACAAGGTAGATTCCACTGATCTAGTGTTTTATACTTCTATTTGTAAAGACCTTTCACCTCCTTGATTAAGTAAATTACTAGGTATTTCATTTTCGTTGTGGCTATTGGGTCTTATAGTATTGAGTCTTTGATTTGTCCATCAGCTTGACTGTTATTGGTGTGTAGAAATGCTACCACTTGTGTACGCTGATTTTGTAACCTGAGACTTATCTGAATATATTAACCAATTCCAAGAGTCTCTTGGTGTGGCCTTTAGGGGTTTCTACATATAACATGGTATCATTAGCAGAAAGCAATAATTTGACCTCCTTTTTTCCCATGTTGGATAACATTTTCTTTTCTCCTCTTGTGAAATTGTTCTCAGTAGTGCTCCCAGCACTGCGTTGAATAGAAGTGGTGACATTGGGTGCCCTTGCTTTATTCCAGTTTTTAGTGAGAATACTTTTAAGTCACATTCAAGTATGATGTTTGCTGTAGGACTGTCATATGTGGATTTTTAAATTTTGAGATATGTTTTCTCAATTTCTGGTTTGTTAAGGATTTTTATTATGAAAGGCTGCTGAATTATTTAATGCCTTTGTGCATCTTTTGAAATAATCATATTGTCTTTGTTTCTGCTTATGTTAATGTGGTAAATCACATTGATTTCATATGTTGAAGTATTCTTTGATCTCCGAGAATAAGCCCACTTGAACATGCAAATGTTTATTGCAACACAATTCACAATTGCAAAGATGTGGAATCAATCCAAGTACTCATCAGTTCATTAATGTATTGACCAAAAAGTGACACACACACACACACACATATAAATAAATACTATGGAATACTACTCAGCAATGAAGAAGGATGAATGTGGCCTTTTGCCACAATTTGAATGGAATTGGAGATCATACCTTAAGTGAAGTATCTAAAGAATGGTAAAACACCAACACCGCATGTACTAACTAATGAGCCCATATGTGCACAGAGGGAAGTAAAACTCAAAGGAAATCAAGTAGGGGGAGGAGGAGGGAGGATGAACCTAAACCCACATAACAGGTACATTGTACACTATCTAGGGTATGGGCACACTTTATTTATATTTATTTATTTATTTTATTTTATTTTTTGTGGTTTTTGGTCAGGGCTGGGTTTGAACCCATCACCTCTGGCATATGCGGCTGGCGCCCTACTCTTTTGAGCCACAGGTGCTGCCCTATGGACACACTTTAACCTGCATTTAAGCATAACATAAGTGATTCATGTGACCAAAAACATTTGTATCCTTGTAATATTTTTAAATAATAATAAAAATAAAGAATCCAAACTATTTACA
The DNA here is from genome assembly GCA_963573935.1 of Arctocebus calabarensis. Taxonomy (NCBI): domain Eukaryota; kingdom Metazoa; phylum Chordata; class Mammalia; order Primates; family Lorisidae; genus Arctocebus; species Arctocebus calabarensis. The sequence continues at coordinate 2,744 of CAUYON010074428.1, read as the reverse complement.
AACCAAAAAAAAATTTAATAAACAAACAAATAAATCATGCTGTGATTTTTTCCTTTTTTGAGACAGAGTCTCACTTTGTTGCCCTCTTGGTAGAGTACCATGGCGCCATAGCTCACAGCCACCTCAAACACTTGGGCTCAAGTGATTCTCTTGCCTCAGCCTCCAAAATAGCTAGGACTACAGGCATCAGCCACAATGCCTGGCTATTTTTAGAGACAAAGTCTTTCTCTAGCTTAGGCTTATCTTAAACATGTGAGCTCAGGCAATCTGCCTGCCAAGGCCTCCCAAGAGTGCTAGGATGATAGGCATGAGCCACCACATCTGGTTGATGATGTGATTCTTAGTTAGGGGCTGACATCAAAAAAGCCTACTGGGTTCTGAAAGATTTGGAGGCATTGGTGCTCTGCCTAAATTTTGCACCATTGGGGGGAGGGGTATATGAATCAATATTGAAGGGATTTTTGGATTGAATAATTATTTATTTGATCTCAAAATGGGGGTCTTATTATTACCATATTAGTTCCTATGTTGATTAACATGTCAGACACTTGGTGTAACGTCACATTGTATTTAATTGAAGCTTCTGAATAAGATAAAACCTAACAGTTTATTCTGGACCTGCTGGATTAGAATTTTCTTTCTTTCTTTCTTTCTTTTTTTTTTTTTTTTTTTGCTTAATATACAATTTTGAAATTGGATACTGCAAACTAGAAATCATATAATAAGCTAGACTGTGGTGCAATAAATGTGCTACCTGAAAAGAAAAAAAAAAGGCATTTGTGTCTAAATAGAACAAAATAGAGTTGATGAGTTTTGCCCCTTATTGTGGAGACTAATTTGGGAACCTGTTTGAGCAAGCTATGTCCAAGTGTTACCTCACTAGTGGCTTGAGAGCTACTACAAAAAGTAGTATGAAAGATCTCTCATTAAAATTTCACATGAATAGTGGTTATTCCTTTTTTTCTGTCCCAGCCTTTATATAATTTCTTTATGATTGACTAAAAAAAAAGAATACTTTGTTTTACTTGCTCTGAATATGTCCATGTTGTCTCTCAAATTTAATTAGAAGAAAAGAGTTGATCTTTTTGAACAGTAATATGATTACCACATAATGGCCTATTCCAGTAATGCAGAAGTAGCATAAGGCAATAATGTTATATACATTACTCATTTTAATTAATTTATATTATATCTTTGCCTTTGAGATTCAGAGCATATTCAGTTATGCAGTGCTTAATGATATGAATACATGCTGAGAAATGCATCATTAGGTGATTTCATTGTTGTGCAAACATCACGGACTGTACAGAAACCTAGTGTCATAGTGCACTAGGCACTTAGGCTTTATGATATAACCTAACACTCATACACTACAAATCTATAAGGAATGTTATTATACTGAATAATATAGGAAATTGTAACATATTGGTAAATATTTGTGTATCTAAGCATATCTAAAATAGAAAAGGTACAGTAAAAATATTATTTAAAATATAAATAATGGGTGGTGCCTGAGGCTCAAGGAGTAGTGCACAGCCCCATATACCAGAAGTGGTGGGTTAAAACCCGACCACAGCCAAAAGCTTCAGAAAACAATCAAACAACAAAAACCCATAAATAATGATGCACTTGTACAGGGTATTTAGTATGAATGCAAATCACAGTACTAGAAGTTGTTTTGGGTTAGTCAGTGTGTGAGAGATAAGTGAAAATGAAGACTTAGAACATGAGTGTGCACTATTATATACATTGGAATATTGCAAATACTGTACACTTAGGCTACACTAAGTTTATGAAAAAATAAAGTAACTGTACTATGATGTTATTATGACTACAGTGTCACGAGGCAATAGGAACTTTTCAGTTCTAATATAATTTTATGGGAACACTGTCACATTCGTGGTCTGTCATTAACTCAAACATCATTATTTGGTACCTGACTGTATATAATTATTTTAGCATAAATTATCTCAAATGGTTTTGTATCTAAGATTCTTGCTTTACTTAACTGATTTCCAAAAGGTTTATAGCACAATGACTGACAAATGACTTTATAATCCTAAAATTCAATATGAATGATTTAAAATGTTATAAGTAGAACACTCAAGTGTAACATTTCTGAAAAATAACATGTACTGTTATTCAAAAACATTTTGATTAACAAACATATTAATGTAATAAAAATATCAAAGGATTTTATAGGATAATTAGGTTTATGTATGATTTTCTTGGAACTAGTATAATTTCTGCTGATTTTAAAAAACAGGAAATATATTTTAAAAACAGGGAGTCATTAAAGGCATTACAGGGCAAGAAAGGCCGCCAGACTTTAGGAAGCCCAGATCACAGAAAGAAGGGAACCAATGAGAGATGTGCTAGACATTCTCAGTTGATTTTTCCACTCTGGGAATTGGCTGCTTTCTAAAATATACAGCTGAGAGATGTAGAAACATGGAGGCCAGGGTCTGATCTGGGAGAGATACCTCCCCAACTCTGAGGACGGTCATAGGCAACAGTGAAAAATAATCATGAGGCGGAATCAACAGAAAAACTCAAAAAAAAAAAAAAAAAAAAACTCTGGCCAGATGAATAACCAGAGTAGATCAACTCCCCCAAGGAATGACAAGGTAGATGAAGCACAAGATCCCTTGCATAAGCAAATGGCTGAGATGTCAGAAGCTGAATTCAGAGTCTGGATAGCAACTAAGATCAGCTCAATGGAGGAAAAGATGGAATTAGAATTT
>CAUYON010074427.1:0-105983 GCA_963573935.1 Arctocebus calabarensis | reverse complement strand
AGGTAAAGTCTCCATCTTTCTTTAAGTCTGCATAATATTCCATGGTGTACATATACCACAATTTTATGATATTTCTATTTATACCTTACATTTTTGCAAAACGGATATATTGGTGTTTTTGTTGTCTTTGGGACAGGGAAGTTTTCTAAAAACAACAAATAAGAGAACTGCATAAAAACACATACACAAATTCAACAAACAATGAAATAAGAAATTACAGGTAAGCTCATAAAACTAAAACTAGGGAATGAGAGCATACAAACATGTTGCCAAAATAGTTAATACTAACAGCCAATTACGTCACTGTGATGAAGTAACAAATTTGGCTCTGAATTTCTATGCAGACAATCAATACTTGCAACATGACCAGTAATCAGGAAAGTATCGGGGGGAAAAAATGAACTAGAAGAGCATTTTAGTGTTCCTAACACTACATTTTTAGAAATGCATTCTTCATGCATTGCAATGTCAGTGTTATAAAACAAAAAGTGGCCACAACAATATTTTCACAACAAAGGCATTACAATATTTCATACAGTTCTTTCTTATAATGGCCTTTTAAGGACAGTGCAATGAAAGTGACTTTGCAAGGGAATACATCAGTGAAGTTCAAATACGTGGGAGCCCAACTGACTGAAAATCCTTGTTTATAGCATTGATCTTAAAACTATTAATAATATCACTATTAGGCCTTTTCATTTGCTTTGGAAAACACAAATACAATCAATTGCTCCATTAAAGACTCCAATAGAAGGACCATATTGAGGTTAAATTGTCTTCTTCCGGTTACAAGGGCTTGAGCATACATGTGAAGATAGGAACTACCATGAGTCCCCATGCTCTGCATGTGTGTTCCTTTGTACAGATGACTGGCAGATAAAGGTGGGAAGAGAGGAAGGGCTGGCTGTCTATGACCGAACAGTATTTGAAATCAAAGCAAGGAGAAAAGATTTTTAACCAGCTCACCTATCAAAAAGGAGAAATACTCCAAAGAAGTAAATAAATAGACCAGATGAACCTCAGGAATAAGCTGTATACAAAGAAAAATTAGAAATTACCATATAATAAATCTGACTCTCCTTGTAATCTAAGAAATAAAAATTCCAAAATGAAATATAATTTTTCTTGCGTCTATCTAAACAAGACTTAAATCTTAATTTTAGTACTATGAAGTTGTAGGAAATAGGGTGGCACATACCCTAGGAAAACATAAACTAAAAATATAAATGTTATGAAAGAATAATTTATAATAAATTTAAATCTTAAAATAATTCATGTTGTTTGACCAGTATTTTTCTACTAAGAAATAACTCTGAAAGAATTATCATGGGCATATTGACATACAAAGATATTCACTATTTATAAGAAAAAATATTATAGATTATCCATGTCCCAAAGTAAAATACCATCTAAAAGTTTTTCAAAATACAATATATGTAATATAATCAATAATATTGTATTCAAATATATGCACATGGGAAAAATCAAATAGGGCTAGGATAATCCTCATATTTAGGTTATGAAGTAGTCCACATTTTCTACTGGTAATGAACAAATATTTCTAATATCAAAAAGTTCTTAAACTTATCTTTTGAAACCTAACCTAAATTAGGTTAAAATAGTTATAGTTAAAATAGATTTTTTGATATCAATTTAAAATGGAATGAAACAATTTCTTTTTTTTTTTTTTTTGAGACAGAGCCTCAAGCTGTCACCCTGGAGAGAGTGCTGTGGCATCACAACTCACAGCAACCTCCAATTCCTGGGCTCAAGCAAATCTCCTGCCTCCGCCTCCCAAGTAGCTTGGACTACAGGTGCCAGCCATGATGCCTGGCCATTTTTTTGGTTGCAGCCATCATTGTTTGGCGGACCCGGGCTGGATTTGAACCTGCCAGCTCAGGTGTACGTGGCTGGTGCCTTAGCCTGTTGAGCGACAGGCGCCGAGCCGAATGGAACAATTTCTTATTGAATTTAGCTAATTAGAATGATATTAAAAACTATTAGGACTAAGATTGGCTTACTTTCAAACATCTCTGAATTTTTTCAGAGTGCTGGAAACTTCCTTGCAAAATGCTTTTGTCAAATCCTTATAAATCACAACATATTCAGCTGGTTCGCTTAGCACTGAGCAGATTGAGAGATGCTGTGCTCCAGCCTCAGGCTGTGCAAGGAATCTCCAAATTACAGTAATTAGAAACTTAACCTCTCTTAAATTTAAATTAGGATATCAAATGAGGAAGACTGTTTTGTCTGATAGGTTTGGGGGAAATACTGGGAGGGTTACTTGTAAGATTCACTCTTACATTCCTAAAGATAGTTGAGTCACTGAATTAAATGTGAGAGGTAACATAGAGAGCAACTACTTTTGAATCTTTTCCACGTTGTTCTGGGAGAAAACTATAGTCCGGGCAAGTAAAGTGTCAAGGTCTGAGTGGGGAACTGAACCAGTTCCTGGATCTCAGTCTAATCCGTAGTTCACACATTTGAATACATTTATATTATCTGGATTAACCATAATTTTTGTGACAATAGCCTCATAAACATTATCTATGGCACTACTGTCCAACAAAAATATGAGAACCACACATGCAATTTTAAATATTCTGTTTTCTTGCATGTTACAGAAGAAGAAAAAGAAACAGGTGAAATTAATTCTTAAACATTTTATGTAACCCATTATACAGATAAAGGTTTTCCAAAATTAGTAGAAAAAGAAGAACTAATATAAGTGAAAAAAAAAATAAATGAAACTGAGGTTATAAAAAATGCAAAAATCAACAAATCATAGTTGTTTTCTTGAAAAAAACCATTGGTGATTTTTTTGCTAAATTAAATTTTAAAAAAGAATTGAATAAATTGAATTAGAAATGAAAAAGGAGACAATACAACTGATATTACAGAAAACAAAGGCTCACTAGAGAATCTCATAACACTAAACTGACAAATTGGAAAACCTAGAAAAAAATGAATAAATTCTTGGACACACAGCCTACCAAGAGTGAACCATGAAGAAAAACAAAACCTGAACACAGTAACAGTGAGTAATGGTATAGAGAGACTGAGGCAGTAATGAAAGACTTTGTCCAAAAAAATAAAAAATCTCAGAAACTGTTGACTGCACTGTTGAATGTTATCAAACATTTAAACTAATACCGATTCTACTCAAACTATTCCAAAAGATTCAAGACCTCCTTCTATGAGGCTTACCCAGACATGAGCAGGCGAGAAAACAAGAAAGAAAACTACAGGCCAATATTACTGAACACAGATATGAAAATCTTCGGCAAAATACCAGCAAACCAAATTCAGCAACACATCCAAAAAGTCATTTACCATGATCAAGGGGGATGACTCCCACTTGGATAAAAGAATAGTTCAATATATGCCAATCAATATGATATTATTTCACCCTAGTTAGAGCGGCTGTTACCATAAAGACAATGAATTGACCAGGCATGGTGGAACACACTTGTAACCCCAGCATTTTGGGAGGCCAAGGTAAAGCAGGAGGATGACTTGAGGCCAGGAGTTCAAGATCAGGCTGGGTGATGTAGCAAACCGCCAACTCCACAAAAAAAAATTTAAAAATGAGCCAGGTGTGGTGGCATGAACCTATAGTCCTAGCTACCTGGGCAGCTGACACAAGAGGCTCACTGGTCCCAACACTTTGAGGCTACAGTGAGCTATGATGGCACCAAGGAACTCTAGGCTGAGTGAAAGAGTGAGACTCTATCTCAAAAAACAAAAACAAAAGAAAAAAATTTAAAAATGTTGTCCGGGAGGCATAAAAACAGGAATACTAGTGTTAGTGGGAATGTAAATCAGTACAACCACTGTGAAAAACAGTATGGAGGTTCCTTAAAAACTAAAATAGATCTACCATCAGACACAGCCAACTCATTCTTGGGTATAGATCAAAAAGAAAAGCAAAACAGTTAATCAAAGACATATCTGTACCCCTGTGTTTACTCAAGCAGTAGACATGGAATCAACCTAAGATTCCATCAACTGATGAATGGATAAGGAAAATGTGGTATAAACACTGAAATAGCATTCACAGTATAGTAATGTGACTGATCCCAGTGATACTAGCAGAAAATATTATTCGGAAGAGTGAAATCTTGTCTTTTATAGCAATATAAAAGTATGGAACTGGTAGACATTATGTTAAGTGAAATAAGCTAGGTGTAGAAAGACCAATACCACATGTTTTCATTCATATGTATGAGATAAATATTTGACTTCATGGAGGTGAAGAACAAATGGTGGTGTCAGAGGCTGGGAAAGGTGGAGAGAAAAGGGGATAAAGGGAAGGTGGTTAGTGGGTAGAAAAATACAGTAAGGTAGACAGAATAAGTTCTAGTATGTGATAGCATAGTAGGATGATTACAGTTAAAAATTTATTATATATTTCATAATAGCTAAAGAGATTTGGAATGTTCCCCACCCAAGGAAATAATAAATGTTTGTGGTGATATAAATCCTACTTACTGTCATTTGATCCTTACACATTGTATGCATATGCCAAATACCACCTGTACTCCATAAAAATGAACTGTTACCATGTAACAATTCATATCAATTAACATATACCTATATAGTTTTTAGCATTTCAACTCATATTCAATATAAAAAATAGAAATAAAATTTTACGTTGTTTGGTGCCAGGTCTTTGAAACTCAAAGTAAATTTCAAGTGCTCATTCACCACGTGGCTGATGGCTTCCAAAGATGACAATGCAGATCTAAGCCATGGTTTATTTTACAACTTTCTTCCCCCAAAAGGCCAGGGCCAGTAATAATTTATGTTTGTATCTATAGGCAGGAACTATTATAAAGAAATCAGGTAAAGAAGCATGGAATAGGCAATGACTTTCTTGCTTTGGTCGACAGCATTAAGTACTGAAATATTCTTTGAACATGAAATAATGCAGATTATCACACTTGGAAGGTACCAGAAGCACAGCAAGAATAATAGAAGCATATAACTGAAACAGAGTTTAAGTTCATCCTCCCAGTTGTGGTGCTATTATCTGTTTATCTAAAATCTAAAACCCTTCTCTCCATGAAGACTCCCTGGTACCTCTTGCCAAAATGGGTGTTCTTTCTTCTTCAATTTGGTTAGTGATTCTTTCATTCTGCCTCATATGCCAATTACTCCTTGACCTATAATCTCCACAAACAGATTATAATAACTATGGCCTTGAAAACCTCAATCACATTTTGCTTATCTAAATTCCTGATCATTGGAGAGTAGCCCATGACACCGCACAGAATAGGTATTCAGTAAACTTTTGCCAGATGGATAAATAAATCAATGATGCCATTGAGACACTTATGCCACCTTTCAGAAAATACCATAAGGATCAAAAGTGAGCAGGAAAAAAGAAAGCACCCCAAGTAAACCCTCTGGACTTCTAAAATTTCACAAAAGACTGGAATTGAGGAGAAAACCCAGTAGCAGATGTTGAATCACCACAGGGCTATGCTGACCAGATGTACTATTTAAAATGATTTCTTCAGATCAAGAAGACTGAACCCTAAATCAAGGGACACACACACGCCAAAGCCCAACAGCTTATTACAGTTTCAGTAAACATCTCTATTGGCTGATATAAAATTATCTTCTCATCTTGATTTAACAACAGATTACTGCTTTAGAGCTTAGCAATCACAATAGCAAAGCTCTTGAGGACTCCACAAGTGAATTGGAGATCCTTTATTATTCCTGAACAAAGTTATACTTGGCTTTAGACATAGTTCTAACAAACTGGGAATATCAAGTGCATTTGGACTGAAGCTCTGGTAGCCCAATGCTATGAACTACAAAGCCCAGTTCTGTTTAAACATCTATGTCTCCCTTCATTAATTGTTAAGATGGGAAGTAGCCTGTGAACCTATCTCTCTGCTTGATTTCCACAGGAAAAATTAACTGTTTTTTCAGGATATATGTTGAAAATTCCACTTTTACATTTACTACTTCAGCTGCCTTTTGTCGTCTGATAGCCTCTCTGGCACCTAACTTAATTCCAAGCCCAGCAGGTAAGAAGTATATGGCAAAAGCATCTAACAATCAATAGAATTTCCAGGTCCCTCAGTCCCAGGAAGCTTGCTTACCAGACTGTAAGAGCTCATCAGCTCTTCTGTTCTACTCGGTGCATCCTTAATTCCAATCCTTGATTGGAAATGCTTTGACCTGAAGGTCAGATTGTAGCACGTAAATGTAAAGGCTACTATTTCACCCTGGAGCTCAGAGCTCATCACGCGGGAAGTCACGTCGGCCCTTTGGAAGGCCCTGCTCTGTGTTCTAAATAGAGGGCTAAGAATCTCCTGAGGGACAGCACAGATCTCCACTTTCCCGAGGTGATCAACGAAATGTCAACGAAGTTTCTTAGGGAGTCTTGCCTTGTTCCTCTCTAACAGAGACTTGAGAACGCTACATTCAGAGAATAACCTTCGGAAATGGCAGAGTTGGATAAACCAAAAGAAATTAAATTCAATCCAGCCACATTAAAATACTGTCCATTGCTGCTTCCAGATTTAAAGTGACACTTACACTAAATATACTGAGAAATCCATAAAAAAAATCAGGAAAACTGACCATTCTTTAGAGAAGGATGACAAGCTAGAATTAATGCTGGGAGGCAGACCAGCACCACGGAGGACACTAAATCAGTGGTCAAGGACCCCAACCTTGAAAACTGATTCTTAACCTGTTTTGGATTATGGTAGTCTTTAAAAATCTGATGAAAGCCTCTCCTTAGATGTATTTTAGATAAATTTTACTGAGATCATAGATACCCCCCTATCACAAAATCCTTCCCATGACCCAATTTAAAAATGCCTATTTTAGATACTAAGACTCCCATATTCTGTCTCTGGAAATGTATGCTCTGTGAAAACAAGGTGTGTCTAGAACTTAAAACAGTTTCTGACACCCAGTGGGAGCTTAAGAGGTATCTATAGAATCTTAATAAAGAAAATAATCAAATAAATAAGACAGTTTATGCAAAGAAGATCTGTAAATTACAAAATATTCAAAAATATGCTGTTTCTTTTATTAAAGTAATTGCAAGCCAGACCTTAAGCTCTGTTCTAACTGATATTTATATTAAAATACAAATAGAATTCACATTTTCCCACAAATAACTTTGCCTTACAAACCTGGAATTTTCTAAAATGATAGATTTGTGCTCCAATTCAAATTTTCCCTTTTGAAAATCTGTTTAAATATCAATAAATTAATAAGCATTAAGTCTTTTCCCCATCAAGAAATCTTGCTTATCAATTTGTATTTCCTACTTGATTCCCAAAATCCTCATCATATTATTAGCCAAATCTAGACATATAATTCATCTTCTATTAAATCCCCAAATTCAGTAAACAAGTCAGATTCTTGCACTTCCCCAAAGTCTTCCACCTGAATTTCTAACCATTTATGTTGCAATGTCTGTGTCTAGTCTTAGATGTAATAATCTTTCACTTAAAACATAAAAACACACCCTCCAAGTTTTTCTCCCTGAAATGTTTCCTTTGCACTATCTCTGATGACCTTTCTATAAGAGAAATGTGATCATATGACTTTCCCACTTAAAAATCAAGATACCTGTCCTGAGACATTATATGGCAAATTATATATATGAATTATGGTAAATAAGGGTTTTCCTCATTTTACCTTTACTTGCGCCTCTCCCACCTCACTCTACATGATCCATTCATTGTGGACACCTCTTATGCTTAGTACCTGCTGTTTTTTTGTACACTCATACTTCTAGTGGGGGAACAGAACAGTCTGTCTAGAACCTCTTTGGTCTCTTGTCTTCCAAGTGGATTCCTGTTCATCCATCTTGACTCAACTGGTAGGAGAATTTTCAAATGAAAATATGTAAGGATAGGACTCCAACCCTTTTTGCTCTCAGTTCTTCCCAGAGTCCTAGATACCAGGTACAAGGTACACGTGAAATGGTAACATGCTCAGTCAACATCCTGAAGTCTCTCAGGACCTCAAGAACATTGCAACTGATGTAATGGAAAAATAAAAGGAAGACAGAATGTAGTCTTCCATTCAGAGAAAGGTTACAAAGCAAGCCAGCCCTGGGTGACCATGACCCCTAGTTTGTGTAGGCTTGTGGTTCTGAGTGTTCTTTTTCTTATGCTTTTAGAAGCAATAATGCATCTCATCTTATACCTCAGAAATATCTATATTACTTTTCCTCATATAACTAAATGCATATTAACATTTTATTACCACCTTTTATACAAGAATCATTGGCGGATAAAGGCAAAACAGTAATATTGCTTTTAAAGAAAATGTGTATTTGATACATCTATATAATTAGCTGGGAGTGGTAGCACATCTTAAGGAAACTACAGTTAAATTTTAAAATCAACTTCATACTTCAAACTGAGTAGGAAAACTGCAGACTGCAGCACTTAATTTTCTGAGGCTGACAAAATAAAAAAAAATAAAAAAAAAAAAAGAGTTCTCCACCTAAGCCCTGTCTTTTCTAAAACACAAAATCTAGGCAAGCATATGCTTTGCCCTGGATACTGGCAAAAAGGCTTCACTCAAATGATCGACCTGTACTTGCCAAAATGGCCACAGCCAATGTTGTGTTAATCTTGATGATATTAGGGGGTCCAAAGCAATCAATATAAAAAAATCACTGATGCTTTTGTTTCCCTTGTTCAAATTGTGTTCCTCATGTGGACCAAGGAAAAACAGAGTTCAAAATAAAAAAGCTACCAGATATGGACTTAAAGCAAAGATGATGGAAGCTCAACTGTGCTGCAGGTTTGTGCATGAGGCAAATACACAGGCAGCCATGACGCTGAGTGGCTTTGCACCAATGTTCACGGCCCTCCCCTTAGTTAAATGTACATTTCCTAGTGAACCAGGGAATTCAGAGTGCTACATAAAATACCTTCCAAACAGGGATATTCAAGAGGTATTTGTTGTCCTCAGTCATTTGTGCATTTTTCTACTTGGCATGTGTATTTAATATTCATAACAAATCATTTTTCATTGAATAATTTTTAAGAACCATTTTGTTTCACATCTATCACTGTTACTGCCTGCTCAGAGTCACACCTTTGCACTCCTCATTGGGGTCAAGTTCATAAGTCTTTTCCCGACCATCCAAACTGTGTGCTTGCCCCACTCCCTCCAGGTCTCTTAAGTGTTCTGTACGCCACACTTGTGCTTCAGAGTAGCCAATGGATTGCAAGGTAATACCCATCATGGAACCGTCTGTGTTGCCTGTCTTCCCTGTAAATCTAGGAGCCCCATGACAACACGGATCTCATTAGTCTTACTCATCGTGGACTCCCCCCTATCAAATGGTGAACTGTCAGAAAATATCTGTTGACAGAAATACAAAATTATGGAAAAAATTAAAAAATAAGTAAATAAAATAACACTTTGTAACTGGCAGATATATAGAGAGACAGAGACAATGTCAGTTTAATAACTTTTACACAATCCATTGGGAAAGCACTAGGAACTCGGCAGTTTTTAATAGTCCAATTGTAACTATCAACGGCCATTAAGAGAAGATAATAGGTGAAAAAGGTGTAACCGATAGGTTGACAGTGGCTTTGTAAATGGGCCCAGGAGGTTGCTACCCTGCTCTTGGGGCTTCTATTCTTCACTGTATTAAAAATATTTACCAGAGTAAAATAGCACAAAAAGTAAAAAGGACAAGGATGAAAATAATACACCAAAATATAATTTATTTACATACCAACCACACAATCTAAGAAAATAAAATATGATTATGATTAATAAAATTGTTAAGCAAAGTTACTGAATGATATACACATACACACTGTATATGTGTATATTACATATACACACATCAAAATAAAACTCTTCCTTTACCTCTGCAATCTGAAGCAAACTGTTAGGAAATTTAATTTTCAAGAGTTATATTTGTAATAGCACAAACAATAACATAGCTGTAACTAAAGCAATAAACATGTAAGTATGATTTTCAATTAAAATAATAAACTATTGAATATTATAAAAGATAACATCAATAAGTGAGAAATATACCACATTCACATACCTGTAGGTCTTAAAGGAAATTTTTATGAATTAATATATATAATCAAAGCCATCTCAAGTGAATCCTATCAATGTTTTTCCAAGAATATGGCAACTTTATGCTAAGATACATATGGAGCAGTTAGAGATCAATATTGCTCAAGGCTTTTTGTTGTGGAAGAAGAGAGGTCTTATATGATATCAGTCTTTACTAAAAAGTTACAGAAATTAAATAGTGTTTATAGTTTAAGCTATTGACCAATAAACTGAAGTGACAGAATAAATGGCCTTAAAATAAAGTCGTATAATAATGAGAAGTTAGGATATAGCATACTAAAAATGTGTAAGCAAAGTTAATGGTGCAGAAATGACTAGCTATCCATATGCGGAAAGAAAAAAATTCATATCACTACTTCTCCACAAATAAATAAAAACAATGTAATATGATGGATTAATCACTTAAACATTTATAACTTTAGAAAATAATATGAAGAATATATTGATGACATGAAGATAAAAACACAAAAAGCTTAAATCATACAATACATCACAAGAAAAGTGAAAAGAAAGTCACAAGTGGGAAGAAGATACGTACAAATCGCATAACCCACAAAGGCTATTATACAATATGCAAAAGGAACACATACTAAGTGATTTGTAAGAAAACAAAACAAATGGATAGAAATGTAAGAAAGTTATATGGGTAGACAGTTGACAGAAGAAACTCAAATTGCCTATAAATGCATTAGAGATATGTGAATCTTATCAACAATCCCACTAACAATCAAGGGATCATAAACTACAACAATAATCAGCAGTCATATTATCCTTATTAGATTGCAAAAAATCAATATATCTGATTCATTTTAAAATGGGAAGAACCAGGACTGAATGCATAATAGATAGGAGGGCAAGTCTGAAGACTATTCAGCACTATCCAGCTGAAGATAGGGACTTTAAAACCCAACAATGGGACATTTATACCCTAGAAAAACTCTTAAACATTTTCATCAGGTGACATAAAAATATTCATTACATTGAAGTATGATTCACACACACACATACACATTTACTCTTCGTTACAAATTTTTAGAAATCTGCGCAAGGGGAAGATGTATTCTTAATAAATATTTATTGGAAGAAAGCATAACTTTAATGAATCAGCACAACATGCTAAATGTGTTGTAGACTCTAAGTGTCATTCAAAGCATTTATTTGTGATAAGTATATTCCATTAAGAAATTTAAAATTCAATCCAAGAGCATGAAGCTTAAAATGAAAATGACTCAAAAAGCATTGCAAGTAAAAGATAAGTAATTTTACTGGAATAAGGTGTTTGTATAAGGAAACCCACACAAAATTAGTTGATTCACTATTACTTTATTGAGATATTCCCTAGTGGTAATCTTGAGAAATGTCATAGCTAACAAAGAAGGCTTAAAAAAAAAAGTCTGCTATCTTCTTTGCCATGCATGGGTCAAGTTTTATCACATCTCATTGAGAGGCTAAACTTTCAAATGTTCACTGAGCTGTATAATTTCACAGGCTACATAAAAGTGATAGTTTAAAATGTTAATATATGTCATCTTTGGGCTTTCTGAAGTTTTTAAGTGTTTTAAGTTTTACTTAATAGCATATAAGAATCCATATTCGCAAAGAAATGTAGCTTTTGGTGGCAATAAAAGGACCAGCATAAAGTCCTATCTACCACTGCAGGCATATCTTGACTGAAGGAGCTGCTACCAAACCTTGTGTCAAGAAAAGAACACTGGGAAAGGATTTATACAACTTTGTTTTGCATGTACCAGTTATTTTGATCCCTGGCCTTGAGTAGGTTAATTTCTTTTTTCTTTCTTTCTTTCTTTTTTTTTTTTTTTATACATTCAGAATGATTGGTTTTATCACCCTCAGTAGAGTACCATTGCATCACAGCTCACAGAAACCTCCAACTCTTGGGCTTAAGAGATTCTCTTGCCTCATCCTCCCAAGTAGCTAGGACTACAGGAGCCCATCACAACAACCACCTATGTTGTTGCTGTTGTTGTTGCAGTTGTCATTGTTGTTTAACTGGCCTGGGTGGTCTGAACCCGCCAGCCTCAGTGTATGTGGCGGGCAATGTAAGTACTGTGCAGTTAATTTCTTGTCTCTTCACCTAGGTTTTCTCATCTGTAACTGGCATTTATGATACTGATCCTCTACACCCCCTCATGACTTGTAATATATTGTCTTTATTAACTGTCGTAAAGACCTAAGGAGATTACAAGCATGACCATGTATATTTCTTCTCTAATGCTGCCAGAACAAAATACCACTGGCTGGGTGCCTTAACCAACAGGAATTTACTTTCTCAACAATTCAGAGGCTGGAAGCCCCTGATCAAGAAGTCAGCAAAGCTGGTTCTTCTGAGGGCTGTCTCCTTGGCTTCTACCTGGCTGTCTTCTCTCTGTGTCTTCCCAAGGTCTTCCTTCCTTCCATGTGTGTGCGTCTGTGTCCAAACTTCTTCTATAAGGGCTCTGGTCATATTGAGTTATGGCCCACCCTAGTGTCTTCATTTTTCCACAATTACTTTTTTAAAGACCTTATCTCCAAATACAGTCACATTCTGATGTACTGGAAGTTAGAACCTGAACATACAAATTTGGGGGTTGAGTGGACACAATTAAGGCCATAACACAGTGCCTACGACAAAATCATCACACTTGACAAAACGTTAACACCACCACACATACCTGCAGAAATATGAGATCTGTTCATTTATGGTTAGGTTAATGATGACGATCTGGAAGCCACATGATAAGTGGATGAGAAGAGAAAAGAGAGAAGAATTGGGTGAAGACCTCACACCTTCGATAACCTCTCTCTACTGCACCGACTGCTTCTGTCTCTCTACTCGATCACCCTTTTCGGCATTCAGATAGTCCCTAGTATGATGGGTTTCAAACTTTTAAAACTGTAACCCATATTAAGAACTGCATTTTGGATTATGGCCCAAACGTACACCTGCATGTGTGCATATATATGTAACTATCTATAAATCTTTCATAGAAATGTATTTCATAAATATAAAATTCTTACCTCTACCATGGCATGTACTCTATAGTCTGTTTTCTTCTAATTAATGTTTTACATGATTATTGCAACCCAATAAAATATTTTAATCCCAGTAATAGTTCAAAAAGCTGCAATTTAATAAATGTTGTTCTAAAAAGTAATTTTTTTTTTTTTGGAAGATAGGGTCTCACTATGTTGCCTAGGTTGGACTCGGACTCCTCGGCTTAAACAATCTTCAGCCTCCCAAGTAGCTGGGGCCACAAGTATGCATCACTACACCAGGCTTTAAGGTGTCTTTTTTGTTTGTTTGTTTGTTTTAAAGCAGAATCTTACTTTGTCACTCTCAGCAGAGTTCCATGGTGTCACAGCTCAGCAACCTAAAACTCTTGAGCTCAAGCAATTCTTTTGCCTCTGCCTCCTGAGTAGCTGTCACACCAGCACCAAGCACAATGCCCAGCTGGTTTTTGTATTTTCTGTAGAAACAGGGTCTTGATCTTGCTCAAGCTGGTCTTGAACTCCCGAGCTCAAGCAATCCAGCCACCTTGGCCTCCCAGAGGACTAGGATCACAGGCATGAACCCCATACCCAGCCTAAAGTGTCATTTTTTCAAACAAAACAACAACTTCCTTTATTCCATACACCCGCCATCGACCACCCCATTTCCCTGCTGTCTTTCTTAGACAAACTTCTGAAAAAAGATGTCAGCAAACATTCCAGTTCTGCTCTTCTGATCTGCAGTTCAGACAGCGCCAACCTGGCTTCTTCAGCCACTCCACTGAATCTTCTCCTGCATTGGTCATCAGCAACCTCCATGCTGCCAAATCTAATGGACAAATTCCAAGTATCTTTCTTAACTTTCCAATAGCCTTCAATGTAACTGGCCACTCTGTCATTCTTAAAATACCCTGATCTCTTGGCTTCAGAAGCAGTGCAATCTCCTGGTTTTCCTGCAACCTTACTGTTTACTTCTCAGTAGCCCTTTTCTTGCATTTCCCCCACCCTTTTCACACTCTATCTCAGATGCTGTTATTAACCTGCTAAATATCATTGACAGTCTATAGAAGCCCCAGTGTTTACCTCTTATTAAAAATTCTCCATGATCAAGGCTCAAATACTCAGTTGCCTACTTGACATCTCCACTCGTAGATTTTATGAGTCTCAAATGTATTGCCAGAACTATGATTTTATCCATAAACCCCTCTTCTTTTAGTGTTCCTAACTAAATATAAGACCACTGACCCAGAAAAACTTCCCTTTCCTTCCCTCTCTCCTCAGCAAGTACAATTGACCAGCAGGAGCTCTTTTCTGTCTAAGCTCTATCTGAAATAGCTTTCTCAGACTATTATGATTGTTTCCCTTGTCCCCACACGTCAGTATCCCTCCTCCAAACCCCTTTCCATCTTCTACCAACCAACCAGAGTGATCTTTCCAAATGTGAATGAGATCCTACCATTGTTCCCCCCCGCCCCCAAGCATACATTCATAATGTCTGGCACTTACAACACACACAAGAATGTATTTTTGTTAAATGAACAAATCGTGCATTGGCCATCCAGCCTTGGGAGAGACAAAGACACTGAAACAAAGAGCACCTGGCTATGGAACTGCTTTCGCGCATGTATGGCGGGTGGAAAGGAGACAGGAAGTAGCAGGGATATGCACAGAAGAGTTATTTCTGAATATTCTGATGTGGCTCAGTGAAGCTAAGCCTTTCAAATTATCATCCACCCTACCTCAGGTATGGGGTGTAGACTGATAAAGTCAGTGTCCCTGACCTCGGGAAGGTTTGCCGGGGCCATGTTCCCTGAAAGCAAGAAGGCATGTTCTGTGTCCAATGCCGAAGAGCATCCAGTTACTAGGAAAACAGTGCACAGCTCCTGAACCGCCAAACTTCTAAAGAAGCAAAATACTTCCATGTGCCAGACTCTATAGGTGTGAATAGTAGGTCCATAAGAGGCAGGAGGAGCCACTGGAGCTGAAGAGCACAGGAATCCATGGTGAGACAGTGAGGAGGAGACCCAAAGACCAGGCGATTTGGCTTTTCAGAGAAACGTGAGGTGTGCGGGCCCAAGGTAATGAGGCCCCGGGAGTGACAGCTTTTCCACGGACACAGAGAAACATATTTGGCAACTGTAGACATGATTTGGAAGTGGATGTGAAGTCTTGCTAGACTCACAATTTCCCTTATTTCATAGAATAAGGACATTTGGACCTGTTAAGGATCAGTGAGAAAAACAAAAACAAACAAAAATATCTTCATAGGAAGCATTGCAAGATGAGTGAGTTGGTCCAAAAAGAAATTTTCAAACTTGCAACTCTGATATCATATGTTGGGGTGTAATTTTATGAAAAGGATCTAAATTGCTAATCACATCATGATCCTGTTATTATAACTAGCTCCCAAAACCAGAGTGAAGAATTTTATTAGGTCCCAAATTCACATTACCCTGAGAGCATCTTATATTAATTTATATGAATAGATATTAGACTTATATTAATAAATAAGTAAAATAATTGGTCACCTTAATATTTCAGTATCTAAAAATACATTTTCCTAGTAGCTTCTTAATTTTGGTAATATAACTTTCTGGAAATCAGAAAAATAGGTTGAGGGATGGAGGGGCTGAGGCCTGTTGCGCAGGCCTGTAATACCAGCTCTCCGGGAGGCCAAAGTGGATAGATTGCTTGGGCTCAGAAGTTGGAGATCAGCTTGAGCTGGTAAGAGTCTGTGTCTACTAAAAACAGAAAAAACTGGTAGACTGGTTTAGTAGAACCTGTGTCTACTAAAAACAGAAAAAAAGTGGTCAGGCATTGTGGTGGGTGTCTGTAGTCGCAGCTACTTCGTAGGCTGAAGGTTGCTGTGAGCTATGACACCATGGCACTCTACCAAGAGGGCAACAGAGTGAGACTCTGTTGAAAAGAAGAGAAAGAGAGAGAGAGAAGAAAAGAGAACTAAAGAAAAGAAAAGAAAAATATCAATACAAAAAGAAGCCATTTATGTTTTCCGAGTTTGAAAACCAAGGCTAATAGTTCATTAGCTTTACTTTGTGTAGAAAATAGGGTCTTGGGTGTTAATGTAAGCTTTCGTGTTTCTTTCCCCATCTTCTGTTTTCCTCCTTCATTCCCTCCCCTTCTTTTCTCTTCTCTTCTTTTTCTTTTACTCTTATCCTTTCCTTTTTTTAAAATGTGTGATTCTGAAAAACAGTGCCAGAATTTTTTTCTCAAATTGTGGCAGAAAACATTTTTAAAACATGATCTTTGTCTTCATTGTACTAGGACTTCATTCAGAGAGAAGAATTGTTTTCTTCAGAGAGAGAAAAACTAAATGGGGGAATAGAAGGTGACATTTGTTGAGTTTTAGTTTGGGATTTCTATGTAGGCTTTGTTAAGATTTTAAATTCAAAACTGAAACAAATTCATAAATTCAATGAAATTCTTTGAAAACAGAAAAACAATAAACAAAGCCAGAATAGCAACTTTGTTCTGGCAAGACTATTTAAAAGCAGGAATTAAGCTGAATAATTGTGCAACAGAAATGATCATGCTGCAATGCACTGCATTGGTTTGAGATGTTCTTTCAAGCTGCCTGTTAACCAAATTTCATACTCAACTGTTACTGCTTGCTACAGACTTAAGATTAGTAAATTAATCTCTTCATTTTGGAGCTTTGTGTGAATGCATTAGAAAGCTACTGTTGATAAAGGAAAAGAGTTGACAAGCTGAGGCCAGGGAGATAGAAGCATTGATCTTGATAAGTAGTGGGGTTTTTGATATAAGTTGAAATTAAAGATAACAGCTTTCCTGATGCTAGGACGTGGGCTAAGGGAGCAGCCAGTGACGACACACGACCCTGCCTCCAGTCTCATGAATCAACCATTCACATTTCTGCCAGAGAAATTTATCTAACCTACAAACCTGACTGTGTCACCTCATGGCATACAACTCTTCAATGACATTCTATACCTTAGAAGAAAAAAAAATGCACCTATGTATATGACTTCAGTGAATAATTTAATTTTCCTGAATATCATAATTGCCTTCTGCCCAAATGGAAATTATCATGACAGAGTTATATAAAAATTTTTCTGTGCTATGTAAAATTTACTCATAAATAGGAAATGTGGATTTTTAAAGTTTGTGGTAACTAATTTTCAAAGGGTTATTATAAATAATTTGTAAAATACAAACAGAAATATGCTTAGAAACAAAGAGATATATCATGTTTTATTATGGGGCATTTCCTAACCAATTTTCAAGCTAGTAAGTTTGGATAAGGTCTCATTGCTGGATGAGGCATTCTTACCTTGCCAACGAGACATGTTATTTAAAATTTATATTAGCAAAGGAAGTTAATACTATTGAGAACAGAATTATGTAACTAGGGCATCTATCTTAAAATGCTTGATTGAAGCAACTATTTCTAGTCTCAATTTTCACTCCCTGTGTACCAGCTCCCCAATAAACTAGACTCACATGTATCTCTATGTTATTTAGAGGTAATAAATTAACAACATAAGTGCATTTTAGACATGGATAAAATTTCATTTATTAACTCTATCACTAATACTTTCAAGCAGAAACATAGTTGTATTCAATTTTATCCCCATCTGCTAGTTGTTAAAGGCATAAGTGAAATTTATTTCATATGAGCACACATGAGTCTATTTGGTAATTAAGAGCTCATTTCTCCAGAATGTTTACGACTCCCAAAGAGAAAAACATAAGAAGTCTGTGTAGTCTCATTACAAACTTGAACATTTCTACAAAATGCCCTGACCTCTCTCAGGGAAATATTCTTCTCAAAACAATGAATTATCATTTTAGATACTATAATAAAACATCATGCTATTATAACCACGTGATAGTAATTTTAACTACTCCTTTGGCCTAATACACTAGAATTTAAAAAAAAAATTATTTCCATTGATTTCAGAACATTTAAGCATGGTGTTAATAAAAGTTATCCATAGCAATAAATTCTAACCTTAAGTAGTAGTGCCTTTAAGATCAGACTGCAGTGTTTTAAAATGAATATGAATGTAGAATGTATAATATCATACAATAAAACAAATTACTACACGTATTGACTGTGCTCTGAAAAAACTGTCTTCATCTACTTTTGCTATTTAATATGCAACTTTCAATTTTCAAAGTAGCAAATACTGATAGTCTAGAACAGCAGTGCTCAACCTGTAGGCTGTGACCCACAGTAACTGTATTAAAGGGCCATGGTATTAAGAAGGTTGAGAACCACTGGTCTAGAATGTCCCAGTTTTTCAAAATTACATAGTTGAAAATACCAATGTATTTCTTTCACTGACTTTGGAATGAGTCTTTGAAATTGTTTTTCCTATATTTCATTATTTTCCTCAAGCTCTACTGTCTCTTTTAAAAAAGAAAGTTGTCAGATGGTGCCTGAGGCCCCGAGGAGTGGGGTGCTGGCCCCATATGCCAGAGGTGGTGGGCTCAAAACCAGCCCCAGTCAAAAACTGCAAAAAAAAAACAAAAAAATAGTTGTCATACAAATACATTTTTTTAACAAGGTACAAGTCTTCCCCTTCACATAAATGACAGGTTTTCATTATCAATAATAATTAAGTAGTAAATATTAGAGGAATCCAAAAATGTGTTTCTCTTTAGAAACAGTTTGTTATATTATGGTTTCTAAAAATTAAAGATCTTTCAAAGAAAAAGGGCAATCCTGTTTGAGGTATACACTCACATTTTGACTAAACTTATTGCTCATGAGGTCCCAGGTAAAAGAAAAGGAGGGAAAATGTGGGAGATATTAACATTAATTGATTCTCTACCTATGACACATTTTTTCTATCCTGTAACACTTTTGTGTCATTTATTCTTTACAACAGCCACAGAAGTAGATGGCATGAGTATCATTTTCCCAGATGCAGCAGCTAAGTTGAAAAGGATTCAGTATCAACACGTCACATCAACACTGCGAAATATTAAGACTAAATCCCAGCTTGTCTGACTTCAAAGACATGTGAGATGTCCATTGGTCCACGCTACTGCGAGTCGGGAGAATTGAAGACTTACAACACCAGCACACCACAAAACTCAGAGAGGGAGAATAGCCGGGTTAAGAGCAAGGTTCTAAGCAGGTGGATTGCCCATGATAGGAGAGAGTTTCCAGTCATGTAGAAAAGCATCTCTGAGTAGACTATCCAATATCAGATCCAATGAAAGTAGATAAGCACTAACAGTTCAACTCTGTAGAGGAGATATTAAAAGTCCACCTGTCTGATAAGTGGAAGACAGGCTTAATCATACTTCATGTATCTTACTTCTTAAACCCAGCCAAGGGAAACCATGTTCTTCATCACTTGGTAAATGTCCTTGCAACTGTCAAGCTCATTGAGAGTCAGAACCTTCATGCTTCAGCTGGTCTTTTCAGCAATGGAGGCCAGAGGTTGTTGCCCCCCAAAAGACAATTGAAATAGGGACTGCCCAGCATCACAAATGAAGATTCCCAAGTCACTCAGCCCTGCTCAGCTCAGATGTAATGGGAGGAATTGGGCTGGGAAGACACTATCTTCTGAGTACTAAAAAGACAAAATACCCAATTTGGTGCATATCTGATGTAAAAAATAAATAAATAAATAAACTGTGCCAGACCCATAAGAGGTACAGAAACAAACCTAGCTCAAGTCCTTCCTCTAAAGAGCCCAAAAAAGGTAGGGAGAGATTATGCACACGTGGATCACATAATAGGAGAATAGAATTAAAAATCATATAGACATTGGACAGATTAGACAGCTATTATGGCTCACGCACTATGCTGTGTACACAATTCAGATACTGTCTTCATTTTCCCAAACCCTGTAATGTGTACATTATCACCTCTATTTCACAGATGAAGAAATGAAGGCTCAGAGGTAGTAGGTATTACCCTGAAGACAACACAACTAGTATATACTAACTGGAATTCAGGGTCCTCCAAATACCTCGCCAAGGGTCCCTTTTTCACTGTTTCAAGAGAAATGGAGATGAAAGACTCAGCCAGTTCACATAGTAGAAGGAAAATGACTCTAAGGCCTCATTCTTAAAGGATATTCTTAAAGGTCACCATTCTTAAAGGATAAGCCCTCTGAGTGTTTAAAGATGAACAGCAGCTAGACATAGAAGGCTACAGTAGTCCCCCCCATAGTGACCCTGCACAGACATGGAGAAAGGAAAACCCAGCATCATAATCCAAAATGGCAAGGGACTTAGCTTAGCTAGAGCCCGAGAAACACCCACACTATATAGGTTGGGGTGCAGTGTTACAGAGACAAGAGGGCACCATATGTCACGAGGTCTGGAATGCCTGCATGAGAGGTTCCCTGTGCACGGGAGGCCCGGTGAGGCCCAGAAGGTCTCTTAGCAGATGAATGAGCTGGCCATATGCAAAGGAGAATGATTCATCTTGTAGCATTATACGAAAGTGAGGACATTTTTAACTCTCTTACAGATTCACAAGTCTAATCAGCCTTATCTAG
Organism: Arctocebus calabarensis; assembly: GCA_963573935.1. Lineage (NCBI taxonomy): Eukaryota > Metazoa > Chordata > Mammalia > Primates > Lorisidae > Arctocebus > Arctocebus calabarensis. The sequence goes on along the minus strand of CAUYON010074427.1, from coordinate 85,392 downwards.
GCTATTCACAGAAAACTTACCCATTTTATTAAAGAATTTAAATACCTGATTTTAAGGAAGAGAAACTTATAACAAATCATTTATTACATTTTTGCTTCATACCATGCCTATGGGACCGCATTTATGTGCGATACATCCAGAATCAGTTTTAACTATAATAAATTGCAGCATTGCACTACTTGGTAATGTTCCAAAATGATGATATAGAAAATTCATACTTCCAAAATTATGCATCTGTGTCGCATATACATGGGCCCACCCACACAGCTATTCACGTCCTCGCTCTTCTTCTCCCACTCTCTCCTTTCTCTCCCCTTCTCTCTTTTTTTCTTTCCCCCTTCCCTCTCTTTCTCTTTCTTGTTCTCTCTGTAACTACATGTGTTCAGAATCATCACTAATAATCAAAAACATTAGCAGAATACACCCTCTCATTTTCTAAATAGCACTCATCATGGATATGTAAAATAAAAGATAATGACCAATGGGCAGAAATATAAAAATATCTTATCATAGTCAGAATAGTCTTGCATCATTGTCATATTGCATTGCTATTAATTTTTCATTAAACATATGCTTCAGTAAGAAATAATATTCTGACTTAGTAACTCATGACAAAAGATGGAAGAGGGGATAAGTAGAGATCTGTAAACCATTTGATCTTCTCATTTCAAACAATGCTATTGGCAACATTTTCCCAGAATTCCAAATGACAATAGTCTAAAGGATGCACTAAAGACTTCAGATGTGCATAATGTAACATTTTTGTGCCTTCTGTAAATATTATGATGTTCCACCAATGACTTTAAACAATAGACAGAATTATCTGACAAATATTCTGCTCCTACTAGCCATGAGATGCATTATCTATTTGTCACATAAACGCTAACATGCTATATGATTATTTTTAAATTTCCATCCTGTTAATATTCAGACAGATGCCTTTTTCTATTCTTAAAATTTGAAAGCAGAATTTTCTTTAGCAAAGCCATTCATTATGCATTAGAAAGAAAAAAAAAATTCCCAGACATGGATATGAATGATCATGTGCAGATTAGTCAAGGGAATTCCAGTTAAGAGGAATGTGAAAACAATGAGAGGCTCTCCTACCTCATTTGCATGGAAATGATCGCTAGGTTTCAGAACCAACTTGAATGCCTGAATCCAGAAAAGGCACTGGTATCTTGTGCAAGGACAAGGATGTCTGTAAATCCAGAAAGCTAAAGAGCCACAGGGAACCCTGCAGATGTAGCTGGCCTATCTTTGACCTTCATCCTCAATCACTTTCTATCTCCAAACACTCATAGGAACCAATTATAAGAACATGTTAACATTCCCTGACATCCTTAAACTGTCAGACAAAGGCCAGTACCAGGGCCAACCAACATAAAAATATTAAGTCAGGAGAGAATCTTTTCCACATGTAAGCAGTCACAAGAAGTGGAAACATTATGCCAGGGCTTCCCCTGAAACCCCCCCTCAGAGTGGACGCCCACAACCAACCTAACAGCTAAATGAACATACCTCTTGGGTTGATGCCACTCCCAGTGGAGGTGCTTCCAGAGTACAAAACCACAACAAGCATGAAGCCACCCAAGAAAACTGGAGAAAATCAGTAAATTTATAAGACTAGATTGCAAGAAAGTATGAGGTCACTGAAAGAGCATATATAGATTTTCTACAGAAATGTGAGAAAAATGGAGGGAAATTCTTTGGAGTTATAATAGTCCTTGAGCTCTCATATACTTTCATTATGTAACAGTAGAATAGTTCACATTTAAACTATAATCATATCATTTCTATGAAACATGAAAAATAGTCGTGAAGAAGGAATGCTTATATCGGATAGAGAACATCTTGAATAAAATTTAAAATACTGAGTAAAATATTATAAAAAGCAAATATGGGAAAAACTGAAACTATTAATCTTGAACTCCATTCAGAAGGATCAATATATAAAGAGTGAGATACATGGAAGATACATCTGAGTGAGGCCAAAGTCACGTAAGAGATAAATTTGAAAGAGAAAAATAGAACAAATACAGTTATCCTAGGATTAACAGAAATAATTTTCCTTAGCCAAAAAAAAAATGACATAAGACTCAAGAGCTACCACAAAGATAAACCCGTGAGAGGAAAAACTCTAAATCCTATTAAAACCATGGCAATAATTTTTCATTTCAAGATTTTAAAATCATGCCAGTATATGACAAATAAAAGAAGGCAATTTCAACAGAATGAAACCAAACTGGATTGGCTTTGCATTTGACTTCTACACAAACAGACACCAGTAAACAAAAAAAAATGAAAATATTCCATTCTTCTGAGGAAAAGGAAAAAAGCAATGAGCCAAGAACTAAGCACCAAGTACATTTTCACCACTTAACAATGTTTAAGAGCAAGAGGAAGCTGTTCTCCCAAGTTATGCAAATTTTCCCAACTTATCCAACATATTCCTATTTAGGCAAGGAAAAAATAGTTACAGACATTGTTCACCTAACCAGGAGAATAAATGAAAAAATGAAAAGTCAGGGTTGAAAACAGAGAAGATAAATTAGGAAACTTGTTAAACACAAGTTAATTCTCAATGACTTGTTTTAATGTTAACTTGCAGCTTAACATGATGCTCAGAATTAAGTCTTTAAGCAGATATTTCATGTATAATAATAGCAATTAAATTCATAAATATACAATGTAATATTATCAACAGAAATGGGAATACTGGGGAGAAACCCAAGAAAAATAAAAAGCATGTTAATTTACTATGATACATAGTAAAATCATCTCAGAATTCTTGACAAGCTAAGAGTACTATCCTTTGGTTGTAAAAAATTTTTTAAAAAGGATCTTCTCATACACTATTGAAAATAATGAACTTGATAAAACTTTAAAGTGTACAGTTGGCAATAGAGAACAAAACCTTAGAAACAGTGATACTTTTTGGCCTGGCAATTAAATTTTTTAGTATGTTCAATAAAACATAGTCTAAACAGCAAAACTTTGGAAACGACAATAGGAAGTTAACCAAATAGAGGATAAATACAGTAGGAAAAATCCTCACACTGTATTAAATATTAAAAGAGGCAGGTTTGATATATTATATGTTTAAATATACAAGAAGCCCAACTTGATAGCTTCTTTGAACGCTTCTATATTTCTATACAATTAACAAGGAACATATATTTATAAACAGAACAAATAATATTACATATAAAATCATTTACAAAAAACTGTGGGTTATATCAACAGTATTACGTTTCTCTTTTAGTGGAAGTGGCTTGAGCTTGGAGACTTGACACTGAGTTTGAAATTGGAAGGCAAGACTTTGAATCACTACCTCAACTTCTTTTAACTAAGCTGTGTGATCACCAGGAAGTCATATCCCCTCCCCAGATCTTGCTTTCTCCAGCCATAAAGTGAAAATAGTAAACGATGCCTTTTCTATATTTTCTTATTATAATGCCACGAACACTGAAGGATGGTTCTTTTTAAACTTTCCATTGTCAAATGTACAAAATGGGAAAAAAAAAACGAGCAGAGAAAGTTGGGGGTGGGGCGTTATCATCCATTATCAGGCTATGTTATCTCTTCCAAGTGAAGAGACAGACTTAGCTGCTGTTTGAATAGTAACATGCCATTTCCCACAGCATACTGCACATAATGCTAGTTTCTCTGACTATGACTATCTATTATAAAGAAAGTGTTTCATGATAAGATAATTAGGGGAACCAAAGGTTTTTCATTCCTGCAAGGCTCATAGAAACTTCAATATATGAATGGAATTCTGACTCTCTGAGATGGTGAAACTTTTGACCATAGATCTCTTTCTTTCTTGACACATCTTGCAGGATTCCTATTCTGCAGACACACTATAGGAGTCGTCTTACAGAGAATGCCTGTATTAGATCACAGTGACTCTATGACAGTGGGGTGACAAAAAGAACCTATAGGAAGGAGAATCCCAGCTAAATGAGAAGGTGGATGAAGAGGAGGTGACAGGAGAGACTTCTGAAGGAGACAGCAAAGAGAATCATCCTAGCTCATCCACAGTTTTAGAAAAAGAACCTAAAAAGAAGTATTGTTGACAATTGTTTTAAGTGATTGCAGTAATGTAAGCAAACCATTTGTTACAGTTGGAATAATTATTTTATAGAAACTCACCATTGTTTGTGAGCTTAATAAAACCCATTATTTACCTAAAACTATATACATTTATAGATGTTTCTCAAGCCCAGAAAAAAGGAGACATAGCCAAGGTTCTTCCATTTTTCTCAGTAGTGACAATGAAAAATGAGTGGGAGGGCAGATCAGTCTGAAGCACAGTAGAAAATTATTTACAATCATAAATAATAGACCTTGATATACTTTAAGCCACTTCCATTACATTGTAAATGCAAATGTCTCTAAAAGAAATTGTTTTATAAATTATAAACCAACATTCTTTCCACATATAATACTTTAGTGAGTTTTGATAAATGAAATATATGATATATTTTAGAATATGTTATTGTAACAGCAAGATTATACATAGTTTCACTTTTCAGTTTATCTGAACTAAGTGACAGTTTTTACTGATATTAACTACATGACAGAACCTAACTTATAATGAAATTTTGTTTGCCTTACTTAAAAGTAATAACACAACAGATATCTTTTGAATAAGAGAATTCTAGTCAAGATAAGACAAAAATAGGCTCGGCGCCTGTGGCTCAGCGGGCTAAGGCGCCAGCCATGTAAACCTGAGCTGGCGGGTTCGAATCCAGCCTGGGCCCGCCAACCAACAATGATGGCTGCAACCCAAACAAAAATAGCCAGGCGTTGTGGCGGGAGCCTGTAGTCCCAGCTACTTGGGAGGCAGAGGCAGGAGACTCGCTTGAGCCCAGGAATTAGAGGTTGCTGTGAGCTGTAATGCCACGACACTCTACCCAGGGCAACAGCTTGACAGCTTGAGGCTCTGTCTCAAAAAAAAAAAAAAAAAAAAAGATAAGATAAAAATAAAGCATGATTTTTATCTCAATCTTATTTCAGGAGCTTTTCTGTAACTATGCTCAGAAAATGTAATCGAATATATTATTCACTTACCCAAAATTGTACAAATTACAACCCTTGGGAATTTACATAGTTTACTCTGGAAACTAAAGAGTTACAACTTTAAAAGTATTAAGGGCCTGGGTGGCGCCTGTGGCTCAAAGGAGTAGGGCTCCGGCCCCATATGCCGAAGGGGATGGGTTCAAACCCAGCCCCAGCCAAAAACTGCCAAAAAAAAAGTATTAAAGGCCAACAGATATTATTTTGCCTAAGATAAAAGGAACAGCAAAAATTCAATAATAAATTGACTTTTTTCAAAAGTGATTATTTTCTTTATCATAAAATACCATCAAATAGCCATCTAAACCAGCTGCTATGTGTGGGTTTTGCTTTTTTTAATAACCTCACGACAGAACTACTGAATAGAGTTTTATATTTTAAATACCCAAATATGTCCATTTCTATAATATTTCTAAGGAAGATTAGGTAGGCATAATGTCTCTAACATCATGGTTTGGGGAGAACCAGGTAGGCTGGCACTCCAGATTATTTCTACATTAATATTCTACCATAGAATTGTGTATTTACTAATCTTATGATTTTATGACCTGTTAAACCCCATACTCAGATTTAATTAACATCCTTTGAGCATGTGCTCTGAGCTAGAGTGCTTCATAGGTGCCAAGTTCTAGGCTCAGCTATTTATATGTTTTTTTTGTTTGTTTGTTTGTTTTTGCAGGGGGTTGCAGAGTATTATTCTGTCACCTGGGTAGAGTGCCGTGGCATCAACATAGCTCACGACAACAGCAAACTCCTGGTCTCAAATGATTCTCTTGCCTCAGTCTTCCCTGGAGGTGTCAGCACCCCAGCTAATTTTTCCATTTTTAATACAGACTTGTTTTTTCTCTTGCGCAGGCTGGTCTCAAACTCCTGGCCTCAAGCAATCCTCCCACTTCAGCCTCCCACAGTATTAATATTACAAGTGTGAGCCACTGCACCCAGCCTTTCACTTGTTATGCCATGTAATCTTTCTGAAATCCTATGACTTTGAGGTTCTAAGAACCATTTTCTAAACAAAAAAGGAATGAGAGAAACCAAAATACTATAATACTATATACAAAAATACTATAGTACTATATACTATAATTGTCCTTTTAATACAGTGAAATTCCAGGCATGGAAGCAATTTACATATTGAAAATGCTGGTTAATACTAAAGAACTGAGTCTCGGTCAGTCAGCTTCCTCCTACGCCCAGCCCTTTAGGCATCTATGGGTCCTTTGTCTAAATCAGTACTCCACACATAGGGAAAGGCAAGGAAGCTTTCTCAAATTTTTGAGTAAAGTCAACTTCTCTTCCACATTCTGGCTCCAAAGCCATTGCCAACTTGACTGATTTCAACCAATACATTTGGAGAAAAAGAGTTTAATACCTGCATTTGCATTTTTCTAGCAGCAAGAAAGTACTGGGTTTGCTTCCTTTAAATTTTTAGCAACAAATTTTTTCTACAAAAGAAAAAAAATCTTGACAAATATAGTTTAGCTAATTTCTACTCAAGTATGAATGATACCATGAAGGGTATTTCAGCTTATATAGCAAGAACACTTTTTGCAATTGTTATTTATATGGTTGCTATAAATCTCTTTTCTGGAAATTTCATCTGAAACCTTTCAGCATAGAGTGAAAATAACTTAGTTGTCACCATAGGCCTGAAATGAGTATGTTTTCCAGACACTTATTTCTATTAATGAATTTTTCTTATTTAATACTCCCTACTTTATCGATATCTTTTGGTTAATTGGCAAAAGCAGTGAAAATTAGATTAAAGCAATAAAAACCAATGTGAATATGTTGCAGTCTTGAAACTTTGAAAAAGTTATAGTTTCTACAAGAGGAAAAGAAAGCTAAAGAACCAATGAAACCAGTTTTCTCACATCAACAATACAGATGACTTCATAAATGAACCATAAAAATATTCCCTTGGAGAAAATAGACTTAAGTATCTTTTAGATTCATCTTCAAATTCTCCACATTTAGTATGAGTGTAAACAGCCTCAGGATACATCTCCCGTCTTCATTACAGCTTAATAGCATATACATGACTAACAGTAATAAATTTGTAAAATAGTCAAGTCATAAGGAATCCTGGAAATAATCCAGTCTCCTCCTCTGCTTTACAGATGAGAAGACTGAGATCTACAGAGAAGAAATGGGCACAGCCACTTTTTGGAATAAAAACACTTTCACAAACACAAGCTCAAGGACACCAAACAATCCCCACTGTGTATCTTTTTCTCTTTTTCTATCTTTCTTTTTTTGGGGGAGGGGCATTTGTGCAGAATCTTTTTAACTATACATTTGAATATTAGTCTTTCAGTACTTTGAGAGGCAGTGACTGGTGACAATAAAGTCTATGGTACCCACGGTACACATCTTTTTTTTTTTTTTGAGAGAGAGTCCCATCATTGTTGTCACCCTTGGTAGAGTGCTATGGTGTCACAGCTCATAGCAACCTCAAACTCTTGGGCTTAAGCTATTCTCTTGCCTCAGCCTGCCAAGTAGCTGGGACTACAGCTGCCTGCCACAATGCCTGGCTATTTTTTGGTTGTGGTTGTCATTGGTGTTTAGCAGGCCCAAGCCGGGCTCAAACCCGCCAGCCTCTGTGTATGTGGTTGGTGCCCTACTCACTGAGCTATGAACACCAAGCCCACAGTATACATCTTGATCTTCATTCTCTTTCTCCAGTCTTACTCCCACAAGTTTCATAAATGATCTGTCATTTCCTGTCTGTAAAAAATGTGCCCTTCAAGAAAAATATCATTTTACCATGAGGACATTTGCACTATAATGTTTATGACAGCTCAATTTACAATCACCAAGATGTGGACTCATCCCAAGTACCCATCAACCATGAATGGATTAATAAACTGTGGTGCATGCATACCATGAAATACTATTGAGCCATTAACAGATGGAGACCTTATATCCTTTTATTACTCTGGATGAAACTAAAGAATATTCTTCTTAGTAAAGTTTCACAAGAATGAAAAATCAAGTATTCAATATACTCAATACTAATATGAAACCAGCAGATGAACAACTACAAGCCCACAGTGGGGAAGAAGGAGGAGAGATAGGGGATGAGGGAGGGAGATTGGTGTGCTCTTACCTAACAGACACAATATAAGGGAATATGGCACACCTCTTTCCTGGGTGAAGGGCTCAACTACAACTTAAACATTACCTAAAAAATACAAACAGTATAACCTAATCATTTGTACCCTCATATTTATCTGAAAAAAATTTTTTTTAAATGCGCCCTAGTGGGTAAGAGATTTGAATAGAAGCTTCTCTGCAGAAGACAGGCACATGGCCTACAAACACATGAAAGAATGCTCATCATTTTTAATCATCAGAGAAATGCAAATCGAAACCACTTTGAGATATCATCTAACTCCAGTAAGATTAGCTCACATGACAAAATCCCCAAACTATAGATGTTGGTGCAGATAAGAAGAGAATGGAACACTTCTGCCCTGCTGGTGTTAAACTAATACATCACTTCTGGAAAGAAGTTTGGAGAACACTTAGGGAAATAAAAGTAGACCTGCCATTCCATCCTGTAATTCCTCTACTAGGTATATATCCAGATGACCAAAAATTGTTTACAACAAATACATTTGCATAAGAATGTTACTGCAGCCCAATTCATAATTGCCAAGTCATGGAAGCAGCCCAAATGCCCATTAGCCCATGAATGGATTAACCAATTATGGCATGTGTATACCATGGAATATTATGCAGCCATAAAAAAGATAGAGACTGTACCTCTTTTATGTTTACATGGATGGAGCTGGATCATACTCTTCTTAGCAAAGCATCTCAAGAATGGAAAAAAAATACCCAATGTTCAATACTATTATGAAATCACTATATAACATACAAAAGATGAAACACAATTACAGCCCAGAAAGAAAAAGAGAAGAGGAGGGGGAGGGGATGGGAGGAAGGTGGCTGAGTCAGACCTCACCTACGGTGCATATTGCAAACATGCATATCAAGTGTTTTAATAGTAGAGTATAAACGTCTAAATATAACAATTAAATAAGTGAGGTGAATGCTATGACCAGTTTGATGTAAACATTCCAAATGTTAAAATCAGCACACTGTACCCCATAAATGCAGTAATGTACACAGTTATGATCTAATAAAAAAAAATAAAAATAAAAAGCGTCCTTGACATGTGCCTCCACATTCATACCATCTCTCTGATCCCTTTCATAGTGAACCTTCTGGAGGAATTTTTCTTTACTTTTTCCCTTTCTGTCCATTACTCTACCCACTAGCTACCCAGCCTAGCTTCTGTAGACACCTCTTCAGAGAAGCACTTTTCATGAGTAACCTGTAAGTCACCAAGGAACAAAATTCTCACTCCTTTCTGCTCAACCTCTCAGCAGCACTGGTACAGTTGATGCATCCTATTTAATGGAATAGTTTGACCTCAGGTCTCCTGTGAAGTGCAATCTCCCTTTTGAGTCGCTTATTGTCACTCTTAGGTTGGTTTCCTCCCATATTTCCCAGTGACCAGAGTTCACAGCTCAGCTCTGTCACTTAAAGTACTCCATGAAGGAGGAGCTGGGCTAACTCCCAACACTACGAGACCACCTGCTTAAGAGGGCAGGAACGGCAGTACTTACTTCAGAGCATTTCTATGAATGAGATAACAAAACACGACATGATCTCACTTGGGAATGGCTGATAGAACAAAATGTATTGTGGCTTCTTATTGCCTTTCTAGTTTACTAAATGCTCCATTTTAACCTAACTTATCTCAAGAAATTATTTACCACATGCGATTATTCTTTAGTAACAGCCAAAAAAAGTGAGTCTTCTCTGTTGATTCTTATATCCCTCTGGGTAGTGCTGTTGGTTATGGAAAGGTGAGAATGTTGGCATGATAAAGAATATAGAAATGAGTAGCAGCAATCTCTGGGCAAAATATACAAAAAAAAAAATTCCGGTCAGTTTCCTTTAATTCAACAAACATTTTTCACTGAATTTCTCCATCCATGAGATGCAGTTAAATTCCCTTGGCTATCAAAGCTTTAGGCGAATTTAACAAGTTGCTTCAAAGAGCCTATTATTAGTAGCTTCTGATGATTCTCCAATCACAATTTTTGTTCTCTCAATTATGATTCATGTATCATTTTTTCTAGGGTTACATACATTGATCAATAATGCTCTTCTTCAATTTTAAAATACATTTAATCAAAGTTTAACTGAATTACATATCCTCCAAAAGTCATTCTGCTGCTTTGCCACTGGCCATTAAGCAGAAATTTTACACACTTTTCAGTGTTTCTTCTCACAGTAGGCCCCACTGTGTATCTAGAGTGGACTACATTCACGCAGCACTCACTGTTTCTAAAGGTTATAGAAGGAGACATTGTGTTAAAAAATAAAGTCTTGGGCGGCACCTGTGGCTCATGGAGTAGGGCACCGGCCCCATATACCGAAGGTGGCGGGTTCAAACCCAAGGGCAGCCAAACTGCAAAAAACAGAAAAATAGCCGGGCATTGGGGTGGGCGCATGTAGTCCCAGCTACTCGGGAGGCTGAGGCAAAAGAATCACCTAAACCCAGGAGCTGGATGTTGCTGTGAGCTGTGTGATGCCATGGCACTCTACCAAGGGCAATACAGTGAGACTCTGTCTCTATAAATAAATAAATAAATAAATAAAGTCTATTTTGATCAGATATTTCACTATTTAAAATATATGATGGTATCCAAACAGATAATATTTTTCTAACATTTATATGTGCCCTTTTTTCTTGTACTAATAGGTCTTTTACTAAACAATAATAGGAATTTCACATTAAAAATTCTGCAATAAATAAGACATTGTGATAACTTTTTCTTTTCTTAAAAATAATTAAAAGACTTATTAAAATAAATAAAATTTCCTTCCGAGTATTTTAATTTTGAAAGATTTATGCTTTTATTTATAAAATGTCATTACAGAAGTATGCCATTTTCATTGTATTTTACATACGTATTTGATTAAAACTATGCTTAATATATTAATTTTTATTACCTGTAATTTTTTATTTTAAACTTTTGCCTAAAATTGACTGCTGCTCAATATTTTTGTCAATGTTTTAACCTTAAACTTTGAAATCCCACAGTTGAACTTAAATACCTATTTTTTTTAATTAATGATTCTGTCTTTTTAATAATGTATCAATCAATTTTAAGGGAAATTTGTGTTATATTTACTAAAATGTTGCAATTGTTCCCAACTCTGAAAAACACTCAGAGATACACAAGGAGATATTATGTTAAAAAAATAAAGTCTTTATTTTGATTAGATATTTCATTATTTAATGAAAAGCACTCAAATTTTGAGTAAAAAATCTCAAAAGTTTTATTCATAACAGAGAAACAATTCCTGGCTTTGATTCTCAATTAGCAACTAATTTATGTTACTAGAAAACGCTCCTTTCCACTGATGATCTAACTGATACTCCCAGGCCAAAAAGTCAATGAAAAACAAAACAAAAACAAAAAAACAGACAGGACCTCCCATTCCTACCCAGTAGGTACATTCACTGCCATTGCTCTGTTAATTGGCTCTCTTGCATGGTGAGTTGCAACTTGTGGTAATTTTTGCAAAGTGTGCTTTCTTGGTGAAGATTTATGCAAATATTCCTATTCCATATTGTAATACATACTATGATTTTTTGGTCCATTCCACTCTACTTTCTTTTCCTTTTTCAAATGCTAATTGTGATCTTATGACTCATTCATGCATCTGATTCACGCTATATGACACATTAGAGGAAGAAGGAAAGCATCAAAAAGTCACAACTTAAACCTGGGGGCTATCACATTGAAAGCATCTGCCTCACATACAACACTGTCTCTGCCACTACTTCATCTCCTCCCTGCTTCCGACTCACTTACCGATCGCATTCCCAAAGGTAATCCTCCACCCTCTCCCTGTGTTAATAAGCACTCATTGAGTTGGGGTTCCTAACAACGAGGATAGTCATGTTTGCCTAAAAATACACTGGGATGAGTGAGAATTAATAGGAATAGTAAGTACAGACATAAGTGTTTGCAGATTTGGAATTGGTGAGAATTACACACAGACCTTTGAGTTGAAAAATAAGGAACGTGCACACTTGTAAAGATGAACTTGGGCCACTCTGCACCATCATGGCTTGGCCCAGGTCACCTCAGAAGAGCCCACCCAGTTGACAATGCAGAACCTTCCAGATGAGATAGTAAAGTATAGGAAATAGTCACAGGTTCTGGAGATTGGTAAGAGCACAGGCTCTGGAACCACATTTTCTGGGTTTAACTCTGTTCCTAGCTGTGTTAATGCTGTGCTCAATTTCCTTAACCTGTGGCTCAGCGAGTAGGGCGCCGACCCCATATACCAAGGGCTGCGGGTTCAAACCCGGCCCCTGCCGAACTGCATCAAAAATTAGCGGGGCGTTGTGGTGGGGGCCTGTAGTCCCAGCTACTTGGGAGGCTGAGGCAAGAGAATTGCTTGAGCCCAAGAGCTAGAGGTTGCTGTGAGCTATGACTCCACAGCACTCCACCGAGTGCGATAGAGTGAGACTCTGTCTCCACAAAAAAAAAAAAAGTGGATGAAAGGAATTTTTATCTAGAGCATTAACATGACAGCCCTCAGAACAACACTGGCCCATGGTAAGTACACTACAGATGTTAACTATCATTGCACTTATTTTCCTAGTCTTTGATTCCTTCCCTGATATGTCTACATACATGTGTAACTCTTTCCATGTCTTTTTCCTAATTTTGTCTGAGTATTGTAAGATTATCTCCTCTAAAGCCTTTGCTGTTTACAGAAAACACATTTTGAAGATACTCTTTGTACTTTTTATTCTTCCTTTATTCTTTTATTCTTTCCTTTTATTCTCTCCTTTATTCTTTTGTTCTTCTTTTATTCTTTCCTCCTTTTTAGCATGTATTTTATGACACCACCTCCTCCAGAAGGACATTGCAGTTAATATAGTTTATTATTCATTCTTTCTAGCTTTTTCTGTTTGTGCATAATGATATGACAGATGTGATGCTAAGTCCTGGAAAGAAAGAGTACCTGTTATCAATTTAGGTGCTAACGTAATTGTATGAGAAGAACACAAAGACAAATAAGTGTGCGTGTGTGTGTGTGTGTGTGTGTGTATGTGATGCTTTAGAAACATAGAGGATAAAGTGCATATTTACATCTGTGGAAAGAGTCATGGAAAAGAGGATATTTGAATAGCCTTTTAAAACATGAATAGAAGTTTGACAAAAGTGAAGGAAGCTCATGAGATATTACAGGAGTTTAAACAGAACAAAAAATAATATTTTTATTTCATAAGAATATTTTACAAAGAGTCTGGAGAAAAGTTTGGAAGAAATAAGGTTAAAAATAGATATAAAATAGATATATCATTTGGAAAATGGCCATGATGTTCAAGTGGAATGTTTCCAAGTTTCTAAATTAAGGGTAGATTGAAAATAAGGAAGGAATAATTAAGAATATTTAAGATGAATGAATTAATTGGAGTTAATGGTGACTATGTATAGGAACAGATGGTAAAAAAAAATGTAGATATAAGCTCTTGAGATCATTTGGTGGTTCATCATGTCATTGTATTAGTTACCTGCTGCTGCTATAACAAAATACCACCACCTGAACCTCAGTGGTTTAAACTAAGAGAATTTTATTGTCTCACAATTCTGGAGGTCAGAAGTCCAAAATTATAATTCATCAGGCTAGTTCTTTCTGGAGACTCAGAAGGGAGAATCTTTCCCTGCTAGTTTCCACTGGCTTTTTCTAGTAGCTGCCTATATTCCTTGGCATGGGGACCTTCCTCCCTTTTCTGTATGACTCACTCCAATCTCTGTTTCCATCATCACACTGCCATCTTCCCTTCTTCTCTGACTCATTGTTTACATCAAATTCACATTAGTAATTCAAGGTAATTTCCCCATCCTTAATCACATCTTTACGTTCTTTAATCAGTATAAGGAAATATTCACAGGTTCTGGAGATTAGGATGTAGACATATTTGGGGGTGGGGTATTATTTAGCATAACACAGTTGTTGTAAGCAGAATTCAAGTAAAAGAAGAAAGAGACTGAGCTTAATTGAGATGAACTACATTTTAGGTGCCTTTACATATAGAAGCAGGCTATTTGTAGAAGAGGAAAACACTTTAAATTAGATTATGACACCATTGGTGGAAACGACGTAAGTCTTCTTCACATTAGGAGTGTTTAAATGGGGTCCAGAATATAGTGGGCAGTAATTACTTGGTCTAACAAGAAATGACAAATAATAAATAAATCAATATTAGTCTCAAAAAGTTAATGCTTATATTTAAAGGTCAAATTTCCTCCTGCAAAAATACATTGCAAAAAGCAGTGTGATAACCAAAAGAACAAATGTCTAAAAACATTATTTGCATATTAGTAATTTTATAATCTGTTGGTCAGAGAAAGCATCACCAATAAAGAGAAAGGTAGGCTACGGACAAGCCGGTAGGGCCACTGACATTTAAGTAAAGAGTAGCTTCTATTCCAAGTATTCCAGGACAATTTTGATTTTAACTACTCAGTTCTCCTGTCTGATAATTCTAGCCCAATTTTTGGTTCAGTTAATCTGATCACAGACTCTGTGTTCATTTGCTTCCAGACATGTATACAGTGTTGGAGTGCAAGGGAATTCACAGGCAATTTACTGTTTTTCCCTGCTGTGGTCCATCTGCACCCAACGGGCCTGAGAGCCAAAACCCATCAGCATCTCTCCTTACAGTGGCCAACGTCCACCTGGCCCTCCTGACCCACTGCCCAGGAAGCAACGAAACAAGGTTTTAAAATCATTAAGATGTCAGCCCTATTGCAGTGGTGATAACCAGCAGTGTGGAACAGGATAAGGCTATACTTCCTTAGTCATCATCTCTCAAGCTTCATCATTATGTTAAACTTGAATTGTTAATTTAAGGGGGTCTCATAAACTAAACAATGCATTTCCAAAATTCATATGTTGAAACCTTCCCCCTATGTACTTCAGATGGTGCCTGGATTTGGAGATAAGAACTTTAAAGAGGTGATTAAGTAAAAATGAGGCCCTTAATCCAATTCAACTAGTTTTTGTTTCTGTTTTTGTTTCTGCAGTTTTTGGCCAAGGCCAAGTTTGAACCCACCACCTCTGGTATATGGGAAAGGTGCCCTACTCCTTGAGCCACAGGTAGCACCCTTGACTGGTATTCTTATGGGAAGAGGAAATGTTGACACAGGATAGGGAATCTATGGATGTTCAGGTACAGAGGAAAGACCAAGTAAGAATAAAAATGATGGCCATGATCAAGCCAAGGAGAGAGGTCCAGTAAGAACCAAGCCTGCTAACAATTTAATCTTGAACTTCTAGTCTCTAGAAATGGGAAAAAAACAAATTTATGCTGTTTAATCCACTCAGTCTGTACTTGTTTATTGTGGTAGCCCTAGCACACTAGCATGGATTTTGTTATCATAGAATGGGATGCAGTAGTAACAAATACCTAAAAATGTGGAAGTGGCTTTCTAACTGAGTAAGGGGGAAAGGCTGGAAGAGCTCTGAGGCACATATTATGGAAAGCTGAGACTGCCTTGAACAGAGTATAGGTGGAATGGCACACATTAAAAGGCTTCCATGGTGGCCTCAGATGAAAATGAAGAACATGCTACTGGCCAGCGAAGGGAAGGAAATACAATGTGGCAAAGAATATGGCCAAACCCTGTCATAGTGTTTTTAAGTAGAAATTACAAGCAGAAAACCTGGGATATTGAACTAAGGGAATTTCTAGACAAAGTGTTGAAGGTAAAGAATAAATTCTCCTTATTGCTTAGAGGAAAATGCAAAAGGAGAGACATACACTGAAGAAGAAATTACTAAGCAAAAAAAGACAGAACTTGAAAATTTGAAATATTCTCAGCCTATGCATATTGCAAAAAATGAAAAGGGTGTATTGGAGAGAACACCAAGAATGTGGCTGGACAAGCAGTCTAGAAAGACATGACGGGTGTGACTCGTGGATCGAATCAGCCACCTCAGCAGAAGCCAAGAATAGAGATGGGCGTATACAGGCAGAATCAGTTTCTTAGACTAAATGGGACAGACATAGCAGAAAATGAAGGAAGTTTCTTGGACTACTAGGATCCCATAGGATAGGATAATAGAGCTAAATAGCTATGAATATATGTTACCTTAAAGAAAAAGGAAGAATGGCCCCAAAGGCTATTCAGAAATAAGTGGGCTGCCTCTCTCCATGGGTCCAGGACTTGGGAGTTAGGGGGAGGTAGGTCTGTTTTTTCCTTGGTTTCATAATGACAGGCCACCTCTTTAGCTGGGCTTCCACTGCCCAGGTGGAACTTGAACATTGCCCAGGATGACAGGATCAGGGTTGCAGCCAAAGCATCAGAAGGTAATGCCAACACCCAGGGCTAAGGAAATACAGAATGCCCTGCGGGGCCCAGAAGCAGAGCCACCACCCCAGTGGGTCCAGGGGGCAGAGCATTGAGCCAAACAGGATTATTCTAGAGCCTGAAACTCTAAATTGGTCTGCTTAGTTTTGAAGCATGACCCCTTTTCTTTTTTCATATATATCCCTTTTTGAATGAGAATGTCCTTCCTATGCATATCTCTCCATTGTATTTTTGAAATAAATAATCTCTCCAATTTCAAAGATTCACAGCTGGAGAGAAATTTTATTTCAGGATAAATCATACCTAGGGTATCATCCATACTTGATTTAGATAATATTTACATGAGATTGGGAACTGAGAATAAATGCTAAAATGAGTAAAGATCTTGGACTGCTGGTGTAGTGGTGAATATATTTTGCCTATCAGAAGGATATGAATTTTGGAGATCCAAAAGATAAATGATAAAGAATTGTGACCCCCTGCTTCCTTCCAATGCTTGAGCTTAACCCCCAATACTTCAGAAAGTGACTCATTTGGAGATAGGACAAGAAATAACTAATCTAAAATGATGCCATCAGGCTGGTCCCTCATCAGTCAGGTTTTCTTTATAAGAAGAGAAATTTGAATAGCCATCAGACATGTGTGCACAAAGGAAGATACAGGAAGAAGGTGGCCTTCCATGAGCCGAGGAGGAAAGCATCAAAAGAAATCAAACCCTACAATAACTTGATCCTGGACTTCTAGCTCCTGGAACTGTGAATAAAGAAATTTATGTTCACAGCACCTAGGATGTGGTATGGTGTGTTGCAGTCCTGGCAAACTAACACAAATGGCTTGTACATGAACCAGCAAATGAAAATCTGGAAAACCATGAGAAACAGATTTCATTTGGTACATGGTACCTGTGCCTTCTTATGGCAAATTATTTATTGCTCTGCCATTCTCCTTTTAAGTTTACCTTCTTTTTGAGCTTGAATACACAGCATCTCAAAGACGTGTATAAATATTAATGTTGGAAGGAGTTGATGAATCATTGTCTTTTTTATTGGTCCTGTTTCAAAAGTTAACTTTTACTGTTATCCTCTGACTCTCACAATAGCCATGTGAGATTGGAACACACAGCAGATAGAATAACAGCCTCATTATCTGCTGAGAAGTAGGTGCCCAAGGTCATTGAACTTACCCAAATTTACAAATGTAATTGGTAGCAGAATAAAACCTCACACGCAGGTGTTTCAATGCCTGTCCACAGAACTTTAAGAACACACTGCCAACCAAGTCACTCTTCCACTCCCACTCAAAATACAAAGAAACTTAAATTTTTTATTAAAATACAATGAAAATTCTGGAAAAAGACAAAATGTTTTATATTCAAATGGACAGATGATTGAATGAGGTCAGATGATTACTTATTTACATAAAAATTTTGTGAAACCCTGAGGGAAAGGTGAGGAAGGAGTAGAATGAATAATGATCCAACTTTCCAGCAAGGGCGTACTCGTGAATCCTTTGTCATATGTGTACCTCTGGTCTCCTAGCTTTGTTTTATTTATTTATTTATTTATTTATTTATTTATTTATTTATTTATGCCTTTCCCATGCTTACTCTGAAGCTGACTGGTCTGTTTGTGAAAGGCACAAAGGCAGACTGATTGGTTAAGGGACTGAGTTCCCCAGGTTAAACTGCCAATTAATTTAATCTAAATTTCACTTCTGATTATGTGTGTTAACATATCATTAACATTCTGATATGTTAAAATCCATTGTAGGCGCCTTAAATGAAATGTAGGTAATCTTGTGAAACCAAAATATGTTGCAAACAGGGCGTGTGTGTGTGTGCGTGTGTAGATGACTCTCTGGGAATGAATCAGGTTGTACTTCCTTTAAAACTCTGCTATCAAAACATTCTGATGTAAGCTCTTATTATAAATCAAATTACTACTTACATTTGGCATTGTCAAAAATAAAAACAAACCATGTAAACTCAAAGAAGTTAAATGGGAAAACCTAAAGGAAAAGAAAATTAAGTAGGACAAATGATAGGACAGAAGGCTTTTACCAGGATATATTTCTGCCTGCCTAGGCTTGTATTTCTCTTCATTTGAAATAGTTCCTTCATAGCTTTCTAGCTATGTGTGCAAAATGCCTCCTGAAAATATTCCCTCTAGATGTGAGCAGGATGCAGGGATTTCCTTTTTTGTTATTAAGCTATTGCTAGGGTGGAATCCCTAAGTTCAAAAGTATTTCCCATAGAGACTGTCTGGAAGAAATCAAGACTACCATACAAGTAAAGTTACCTGCAGTTCCAGAATTCAGTCAGGGATCTTTTTAAAAAGAGAAAATAGTTGAATGCTACGAAAAATATAAGATTCAAGCCAAGCATACTGATGCATGCCTGTAATCCCAGCACTTTGGGAGCCTGAGGCCAGGAGTTTAAGACCAGCCTGAGCAACATACCAGGACCTCATCTCCATAAAAACATAAGAATTTATCCAGAAATGGTGGTGCATGCTTGAAGTCACAGCTATTTGAGAAGTTAAGGCGGGAGGATTGCTTGAGCCCAGGAGCTGGGGGTTGCAGGGAGCTAGGAATGCACCACTGCACTCCAGCCAGGGAGTCTGGGCAACAAAGCAAGACTCCATATCTTTCAAGTGTCTCTATCTTAAAAAAAAATGCTAAGGATCCACAGATATAAGATCAGTTTATAAATATAATTTTATCTTTCCAATAATATTGTTAATTCTTATCCAGGAAGATATTCATAGAAATATGCTGTGGATTCAAGAATGAACTTGGAGGAGGCTATCAAAGACACCAACTACAGTGTGAATTAGAAACCAACTTTTTTTTCCCTTCTAAACACCCGCCCTGTTACAGTTATCATTGCCTTAGGCCAGCGATTTTCATTCTGTGGGTCGCAACCCACAGGAACTGTATTAAAAGGGCATTAGGAAGGTTGAAAACCACTCTGTTAGGCCCTTCTGCATCCTGAAGACGCTGTCCAAGGTTCTGAAAGCCAGAGTGCTTCGGCGTGGCTCTTTACTATGACGGCAATATTCACACACTGGAAGACTTCATGGAAAACAAAATAATTCTTTCCTTTAAAGTTTCCCACCATCGAAATCTTCAGGTTCTGTTCTCCTTGCATCAATGTTTTATTAATAGAAAAGGTCCTAGAGGTTGGAAAGGGTAGGGGGAGAGAAGGATAGGGAGAGTTTTGTTAAAGAATCCACAATTACGCTAGAAAGGAGGAGTGCCTTCTGGAATTCTATAATACCGTAGGGTGAGCATGGTTAATGGTAACATATCACATAGTTTCAAACAACTAGAAGAAAGATAGTGAATGTTCCCAACACAGAGAAATATAAATGTTTGAGATGATGGATATGCTATACTGATTGCTATACATTACAAGTTATGAAAATATCACTACTTATACCATAAAAGTGTACAATGATCATGTCAATTAAAAAAAAAAATGAAAAGGCCCAGCATTATGGCTAACACCTGTAATCCTAGCACTCTGGGAAGCTGACACAGGTGGATCCCTTAAGCTTAGGAGTTTGAGACAAGACTGAGCAAGAATGAGATCCCATCTCTACTAAAAATAGAAAAAGCAGTCGGGCATTATGGAAGGTGCCCATAGTCTTAGCTACTCAGGAGGCCAAGGTAAGAGGATCGGCTGAATTAAAGAGTTTGAGGTTGCTGTGAGCTGTGATGATGCCACAGCACTCTGCCCAGGGCAACAGAGTCTCACAAAACATATAAATAAAATAAAATGATAAAGTAAAAGAAAAATTTATTTATATGTGCTTTCATATTCCCCATCTTATTTGATCTTCACAATAGTAAAAAACGTCAAAAAGTACATTTCTATTTTTATCCATTTTATAAATGGATTAACTAAGTTTTTAAATAGCCTTAGTATAAAAAAATGCAATTATTGTTTGTAAAGTCAGAAAACAATGTTCAAAACCACAACTGTGTCTTTGTTAAGAGAATAATTTATATGGCACAATAATGTAGTTGGTTTTAATTAATGACAAACAATACTTTGGAAAACTTAGCAAACTACAGTATTACCAAAAAGAAGGTAACCCCATTGATCAGTTCCACACAACAGAGTGACCTCAGGTGTTTAAAACTAATACAATCTTTGGCTAGTCTTCAAAAATAATTAACTTGCCCAGTAGAGAACAAACTTATCTACTGTAAGGCTATAAAATAAACACTAAATACATTACATGTGTTTGGCAACTTCGTGCCCACTTATTTGGTGGACATTTATTAAGAGTTAATCATGTGTTGGGCAGCTCCTGTGGCTCAGCGAGTAGGGCGCCGGCCCCATATACCGAAGGTGGCGGGTTCAAGCCCGGCCTCGGCCAAACTGCAAAAGAGTTAATCATGTGTAAGGGCTGATATAGGTGATAGAGGATGGAAAATAACATGATTAAAATCTGACTTTGAGGAGCACATGCAGCTAAGTTCAGAAGACGTTAAATAAATAGCCGCCCTTCAGAGTGGTGAGCGAGGAATATGTATCCAAAGATTATTGCAAGAGCATGAGGGAGGGAATCCTTCCTTCAGTCTCAGAAGTCACGGGAGACTGCAAATGTGAAATTTTCAAACTATAAGGCAAGGCCTGACCATTTGTAATGACAAAGAAAGAAAATAAATTACTGAAATAGTATGTATTGCTGATTTCATTTCCACTATACCATACCCATTGGCATATTTGTACTAAAATTCTGGGTACTCTGAGAATATATAGAATGTGGGATAGGGATTCAATGAATAACACATTGTGCAAGACAAAGATATTATCAGATATACTTAAAGAAGACAGGCATTTGAGTGTTTATGTATGTGAGTTTATAAGAGATGTCCTTAGTTTCAGTTTTGTGCAACATCTACATTAAAGACAAACAGGTCCCCAGGTGTCTTAGGCTAATCTGTCCCTTCCATTAGAAAATTAGCTCAGAGTATCCATGAAAGAACTAGTTATGTCTAGAATTACACTCATATTAAATAGATCTGCTGCTGTGGATGACTGAGAATAACAAGCTGGGGTTTCTGCATTGGGTTGCAAAGTGTATCTGTTCCACTTTATTCTGTACGGAAATTATTCATTGTAGAAACTGTGTCTTGTTGTGTTCTTTGGAACAGCTAATACAGATGTATTTCCTTCACTGATGGAAAATATCTTAGCAATCTCTCCTAGAGTCTAGAACTGAGAATCTACCAAATGGAGACACAAACATATTCCTCTTTGCTGAACTCTTACACAAGAATGTATGGGGTATCTTTCCATTTCTACCATCTAGCGGAAAGTCTGATACATAATAAAACCTCAGCACATACTTGATGAAGGAAGGAAGAGGGGTGGAAAGGACGGGCCAGCCTGTTCCAGTAGTCAGTGGAGTGCCCACATTCCAGCACACCTTACCTCTATATTGCTTAATAGCAAATTGCCAACAACCTGAGGGCTTCCTCTCACTCTGGGAGCCCATTGTTGCCATATGCAGAAGCAGTTTCCAGTCAATGCTTGAGTGTGTTGTAAATACACAATTTCCTCACCCCTTCATCCCTTGAGTGGGCACATTAGTTTCCTATTACTGATGTAAGGAATTACCTCAAACTTGGTGGCTTAACACAATATAGATGCATTTCTGGAAGTCAAAAAATCTAAATTTATCTAACTGTGCAAGGTTTCAACACAGCTAATTTCCTCCTAGAAGCTCAACCACATTGAGTTTCAACCTGGTGTGCCACAGCTCACTGGTGAGCCATGAGAGAATCTTACATGTGCTGTGAAAAAGTTTTTAAATAATTAAATTATTTTCAAAAGGCATTCAAACACAGTATGCAAAATCTTTTCTTTTAACTCTTTTTTAGATCAACATAATTTAAGTGTGCCATGGACATTTAACTATAGGTTCAAGTGTGCAAGACATTAAAAAAAACAAAAAAGGTTGAAAAACACTACTCTAAAAAAAATCTATTTCTTTGTCTTTTTCCGCTTCTAGACACCTCTAGTTTTCCTTGGTTTGTGGTGCTCCTTCTTTCCAAGGCAGTCAATGCTTCTTCAAATCTCTGTCTGAGTTCTTCTCCCACATTTAAAGGACCATTGTGATTATATTCCCTCCTACACATAATCCAAAATATTCTCTTCACCTTATTAAGCTCAGCTGACCTTAATTCCATGCAAAACTTTAAGTCTCCTTTGACATATAACACAACCTATTCTCAGGTTCTGGAGATGAGGACATGGCCATCTTTGGAAGGCCAAGATTCTGCCTATAACAGTAGACTATCTCTGAGGCCACTGTTATATACTGATCCCAAAATTTTCCACCAGGATAAAGTTCATTTATACTCAGTGCAAATGATACTGCTACTTCAATGGTGGCTTACCTTTTCTTGTTCCCTATCTCACTTTCCACTCCTTCCTAAAGTTTCTGGGAATCACCTCCCAAACGAGTACTTTGCGCTTTAAACACTCAGTTGACAATACAATGCTGGGGAAACCCACACGGAAATACCTGCAGTGATAAGTGTCATGCACCACTTGAGATGTATAGAAATAGACAGAGACAGAGATATAGACACACACACAGTAGGCCCTCCCTGGTTGACCAACTCCTTCAATTGACCTAATTTTCATAGACCAGACATGCATCACATGTACATGTCAGTATAATAGAGTTGGTTCCTTATCTTATAATCTCCATAGATTACAGAGGTTCTATTGTGCAAAAAAGATATATGTATATATATACATAACATATATATTTTGCATATATATATATATATTTTTTTTTTAATACTACCTGACTAATGTCCCCTCAACTACTGTAGCAGAGGATTGTTCCTACCACATCTTCTGGTTTGGTTTTAGAGGCTAACACTCTGGTAAGCAAATGGAAGAGGTAGTGGCACCCTAAATAGAACCAATTTTATACTTTCATTGTATTTGTCTGTTTTTCTTTTTTCCAAAGTTGCCTTTCCAACGTTCTTTATTGCTTTGTGTAAATCCATATGTCCATCTGGCATCGTTCTTCTTCTGTGTAAAGAACTTAAAGACCACTGAGCTGTACCTTGTTTCTCCTCCGTGTGTTACATATGCACCTTGGAAACTCTCAAAGTAAAAGCCAGGACAGTCATATGACTCTCCTCGTTTGTTTCCTTTCTCTCAGGATCACTATTCTTCATTGCTTGATGTTCAATGTTTCAAAAATCTTTGCTTGTATACTGTCTTTTTTTTTTTCCCCCAGGCCGGAGGTCTCTTTTACTCCAACGGGCCCAGAAGTTTATGTCCCTTTCATCACCACTGATCATTCCCTTACCTATTAAACAATGGGAATGATCAGTTTCACTCTACTTCATATGTTTCCATATTGTAAATACAATTATTTACCAGTGGTAAACAGTATTTTCCATTAGAACTCTTAGAAATTTACCACTCTAGCCCCCTCCTTATCTTCTTCTATGGCACCCCATATGCGAAAACCTCTGCTCACCTTAATATGCTGTTACGTACCAAAGTGTTCAAAAAAGAGCAGTCTAAAGCCTGACCTGAAGTGGAGAGAGGAATATTTACCCTAAAGCGTTGAAGTTTATGTTTCAGTTGCTTGGGTCCTGTCCTTACTGCTGTGTTCATCATTTTGTATTTTTTTTTCCTTAAAGTGGACTTCCAAAAAATGCAAAATGTCTTCATATAACAACTGAGAAAATGTCAGGAAGGCTATGTTAATCAGTTTGATGAAAATAGTTCAGATTGTATAAGAAATCAGCACTTCGTACCCCTTGATTGCACTATTGTACACAGCTATAATTTAATAATAAAGACAATAAAAAAATAAAATAAAAAACAAAATCGTTTGA
Source organism: Arctocebus calabarensis (assembly GCA_963573935.1). Taxonomy (NCBI): domain Eukaryota; kingdom Metazoa; phylum Chordata; class Mammalia; order Primates; family Lorisidae; genus Arctocebus; species Arctocebus calabarensis. Next base: position 61,000 of record CAUYON010074427.1, on the reverse strand, counting down.
GGCTTTGGCTCCACAATACCGAAAATTATCTCTGGATATAGGGATTCTCCTCAGATGAGGAATGGAGTTTGAGAAGTCTGACTACCCATATGTTGATTCGGCATTATTTTTTTCACAAACACTCACACACACACCACACACACACAAAACAGACAAGGCCATTCCTGGCTTTGCCATGCTTCTGCTTCTCCTCTACAGACCACAGCACATGGTGGCTTCTCAATATTTAATTTGCAAATTAATAAATGCCACCCCATGGCATCAAATATATAACACAGATTAAAGTTGCAATACGGAAATGAAAAATTTAGAGTTATGCTGTAAATTACCTTTTCACCACTATAAAACTACAGAATCAATAAAAACAGCTAATGTTAAAGTTAAGAAAAAGAATCTTGTACTCTATAAACCTAGACGAAATGAGTCATAGACCTCATTGTTGTTGCAATTATTTTGCAGTTCACTACCTTTAACACTGATTATATCTGGAGGGGTAATTACTCACAGAGCCAGTAAGAATAGCATATCTCTGACATGTTGACTTATCCGTAATTGCCAGTTACATACACATTTACTACGCTGTGTGCACAAAGATAACAGAACTTCCTTCCTCATTGCCTATTTTATTTTTGTATCTGTTGCTGTAAAAATTTGCATTAGTATTAACTGATAATCTATGAAAGTTACTTTAGAAGTATCTGCAATGCAGGTCTTAGCAACAGTCTAAGCATGATTCCTGATAAATGTTTTATAGAATATGTTAGGCTTTTACTGAGTATCTACTATGCATCAGATGAAATGATAGAAAGGTGAAAAATCAGGGTCTCCTATAAGAATTTTTTTTTATCAGCTAAGACAACTGAAAAAATAAATAGTTCAGTGTCTTGTGATAAATGCTGGAAGGGAAGGGGCAAGTGCTGTGAATAGATAGAAGTGAGCAATTGTCACACAAGATTTCACTTTTCTAAATACATGTATAGGTATACATGCACACACACACTCAAAATCTCCAGGTGTGATAGAAATTATAACAGGTACTATTAAATTGCTTTATCCTAAGAATAGGCAAAAATGAAATGATTTATTTTTTCTAAAGCCTGATATTATATTTGCTTTCTGAATTCTGGGCATCTGGTGAATTGGTGACAGAAGAGATAATCTTGTCAACTACTAGTATTTTAGGCTTATGTCATACTTTTTTCTGGTCATACACAAAAAATGTTGTTGTCATTTTTCAATTTTAAATTTGTGCTCCAAATGGAATGTCAGCCCAGACTGGAAACTTAATCGAGGGGCTAGTTTTCACTCTCTCTTCTTGCTCTTCCTATTTGTCCCTCCTGCCAACACCTTGTGTGGTTCTGGGGTGCTGTGAGCGTGTAGGAGGGTGCGAGAGATCTACTGACCTCAGGGTCAATGAGATTTGGACTTGCATTTGCAGGCCTCATTCATAGCTGTTTTTCCCCTTCGAACACATGCTGATTATCAGTCTCTTCTATGCTGTAGGCCTCCAAAAGCAGCTCCCTCGGGAAGTGTTGGTTGTTCTTTGCTGCATTGGCAGGATGGCAGGGGAGACAAGACACCTTTGTTCAGGTCCCTGGCACAGGTGGTCCAGACAAAGAACAGCCCTGTCCTCCCTCTTGCCTGTGTGATGATCTGTTCATCCCACAGTCCCCGCAAGTCCCTGTTGTACTTGGAGACCCGGAAAGATGACTTTGTTAGGTACCTTTACCCACGAACTCTTTACCCACAGGAAACTCAGGTAGCCTCATACCATGACACTTCTGCGACACTTCCTCTCAACAGAACTATTATAATCTGGCCTTTCAGCTCTGCAACCCTAACAACGCTGCCCTCCTCCTGCAAGGTCTGTTTGTCCAAATTCCAGCTCAGTAAATCTCAGAAAAGTTGACTACCAGCCTCTCTTCTGTTAGAAGAGAGAGTGCAGGTAGGCAAAGAGAAATCTGAGAGATGGTGAAGTCCAGGATGACACTCTTTAGACTCTATTCTATTCTCCCTAATTAGGAACTTAACTGTTCCCCAGCCCTCCTCCTCTAACACATGGTGGCTTGAGCTGAGAGTAGAAGCAGAAAGTCACATCAATGCCTTAATATTTTAAAGTATTAAGTCAGGATATCTAAGTTGTTAAATGAAGTAGGCTTGATGCTCCTAAACTGGAAATACAACTACATAAAAACTAAAAGGACATTGTTATGTTTAATATTCTCGGAGTTCCTGCCAAAACATGACATCTGGGGAAGAGCGCTCCCTACCTCAGAGCTATGCAAGAGGAGAAAATCAGGGAGGAGATAACTCATAATCTCATTATCATCCCCCAATTCCATCCTTCCTGGCAAATAATCTGATATGCCCCCAAGTGGACCACCCACTCCCAAGGCTAAATTCTACCCTCCCCTTCCCTGCCCCTAAACCAGCGGTTCTCAACCTGTGGGTCACAACCCCTTTGTAACAATGAAAACACATCCTGCATATCAGATATTTACATTACGATTTGTGACAATAGCAAAATTACAGTTATGAAGTAGCAACGGAAATAATTTTATGGTTGGGGGTCACCACAGCATGAGGAACTGTATTAAAGGATCACAGCATCAGGAAGGTTGAGAACCACTGCCCTACACAGTCATGCCTTGGGATGACTAACTAGGAAAGAGTTTATTCTTGGAGAGAATAGTTTCTAAGTAGAATGACCATTGACTTACTGATCAGCTCTGAGCCAATCAGAATCCTGTAAGAGGTCTACCAGGTCCTGGAAGGCTCAAGGCCACTTGGGTGGAGAATTCCAGGAGCAGGGCAGGACACAGGCTCCAAGGACTTCCTCACCCAAATACCCATGGGGCCACTCTTTCTATGGACAGTTTGTCCTTCTTAATCAAAAAGGAAAAAAATTGCTAGAAAAATAAAACTAATACCAAGGGTTTATAGTGCCAGGCAATAATACTTCCTAGTTTATCATGAATATATTTATATGTATACTCATAACACAGAATAATAAAAAAGGGGGAATGGCAAGAACAAATTCAAATATATGGGTAAACCTAATATTTTGTAGATGGTTTCAATTCTCCCAATAAGCTTTCCTGATTGGAAATTTAAGCATATAGACATGTAGAGTCAAAAGACTCACATAGGGCTGGGTGCGGTGGCTCATGCCTGTAATCTCAGCACTCTGGGACGTTGAGGCAGGTGGATTGCCTAAGCTCAGGAATTCAAGACCAGCCTGAGCTACAGCAAGACCTCATCTCTAAAAACAGTCAGGTGTTATGGCAGGTGCCTATAGCCCCAGCTAGCCAGGAGGCTGAGGCAAGAGAAGCGCTTGAGCCCAAGAGTCTGAGGTTGCTATGAGCTATGACACTACAGCTCTCTACTGGGTTGACAAAGTAAGACTCTCTCTAAAAACAAAAAAAGAGCCACATATATCAAAATGGCTCTAGAATTGTGGAAATAATAGGGAATGAAGACAATGAAAGGAAAATTAAGAGGGTCCAGGGAATCACAGATATTTCTATAGTATCTATAATAAAGTGAGCAAAACACAGTCACAGAAGGGAGAATACAAATGCTCCACGAGCACAAAAAAGGATGTGACAGCTTGCTAATAATCAGGGAAATAGAAAGGAAAACAATAAAATATATCTACATTTCCTATCAAATATACAAAACTCAGAGAAAATTAAATAATAGCCAGCCACCACTGATGAGGGTGTATGTAGGGGATGCCTCTCTGTGGAACAGTCTTTCTGGAAGGCAATCTGACAGTGTCTCTGAGAAGGGTCTGCACGCTCTCTCACCCAGCATTCTATCTACCTCCAGGTACCCATCCTGCAGACAAGGTCAGACACCCTCCTAAGGACACCAAGAACTATGTCAGAAATGTTTACTTGGGGACTGCTATGTTCAGGGAAACCTGGAAACAATCTCACTGTCCATTTGTAATAAAACAGTTAAATTCATCGTATGTCCATGAGATGAACCTCTATGCAGCTGTTTCAAAAGAAAGGGTAAAGTTGTTCTTCATATAAACCTCTGCAAAGTCAATTATGGTTAAATGAATAAAGAAAATTATACTCCAGTATATAGAATATGATACCATTTGAGTAAATGATACACACATTTGAGCATATGTTTAAGCAGAGAATATGTCTGGAGGACTGTGTACAAAATGGATAAGATTGCTTATCTCCGGGATTAGAGTGGGAAAAGAGATGTAAATTAATGGAAGTAGTTATTTTATTTTTATTGTTTGATATTTTATAAACAGAATGCATTCACATACTTCTTGTATGATTAAAAATAAATTAATCAGCAAGAAACAATAACATAATAGCCCAAACGCTATGAAAACACAGATGAAAGAGTGATTAATCCTTCCAGGGTTGGAGGTGGAGAAGAACACAAAATCTCTCTGCTTCTACATGAGTAACATAACACCCAACTTTGAGAGCACAAATAAAGTTCCTTCAGCAACAAGGCATGTAATCTACCAGGGAGCTGTCAGGTTACATGCCCTGAGGCTTGGACATGGCTTTCAAACTGATAGAGCAATACTTAGCCCTGCATTGCAAATGTGAACTTGTGTTCCATAGAGTTAAGACAAAGTCCAAGCATAGCCTTGATAGATGAGGAGATGACAGCTCATGCTCATACCAAGGACTCAATCAATTGACTTGACTCAAATTGAATAGCTAAGGATTAAAAGGCAGCATTTAAATAAGAAACATAATTAAAAGGTATGTATGTACGTTTAGATATCATAACAAAATTTCATTCATTTTAAGCATCTTTGGTAATAGTTGCTTGCAAAGAACAACATACTATCCTCTACTCAGGGCCCCTTGTGGCAGATTGTAGTTTGCAATAAGGACCAGGAAATCTCCCATGTCAACTATTCGTTTGTATTGTGACACGTCATTCACTCACTCACCCATCAAGAGATGGAATCTATTTCTCCTCTCATGAATCTGAGCAGCCTCTGTGACTGCTTCCAGCCTCAGGGGAAGTTGCATTCGTTCTGAACAGAAGCCTTAACTGGCCTGTCAGCTTCTCTTTCCTACTGCTTAAAGGACAATCACTGTGCCAGAAGTGCCCTTTCCCTGACCACCGTGCCATCGGAATCTCTAGTCAAGCTGACAGACCCTGGTGGAGGGGACGCCATGTTGGCAGCAAGTCACACGCACTGAGGGGGCTGGACATGTGACTGAAAGAGACAGGGGAGCCTCCAGCCACGTAGGTAAGTGACTACACCCCCATTACGGTTTTCCTGGATTTCTGACCCACAAACTCATGAGCAAAACAAAAAAGACTGTTTTAGCCACTATGTTTTGGGGTACACGTTACACAGCCATCCATACCTGGAACATCCCTGACTCACAGAGCCATTACCGATACCTACTAACTCCAGGATCTTCAGGATGATCGTAAGGCACATTTCTATTTGGGATTTCTCAAATAAAAGACATAAGTCAGATTTTTTTTTTGTCAGAAAAGTGCCAAGTCCAAAGGTCACAGTCTAAAAATTGAATATTATATGCAATGAACTCATTCGCAGGATGAAAAATTACACTTTCTACTTTAGATTTAATAGTGTTAAAAACAGGAAGAGAGAAAAACTGTGCATTGACTGGCTTGTAGTGGCAGGCCCAGTGTGATTTTTTTAGAGTTCAGTTCACAAACCAAGGAAGTGATTATTAACCTCCACAATTTATACATGAAGAAACCAAGGCTCAGACTGCTTAAATAACTTGGCTGTAGTCACACAATGAACATAAGGCAAAGCTAAAATTCAGATCCACATCAGGCTAATTCAGACCCCTCTGATTTTATTTTTTTCCAGTAGTGAGAAGAAGGTTTTCAAACATTAAACGCTTATCAGAATTGCAGAGTGGGGTTGTTAAAACATAAGACTACTGGGCCCTACCCTCAGAGTTTTGGCTCAGTAGTATGGCATGCAGCCCTAAGTTTGTATGCACACCAAAGTTCCCGGCCATGGTTCACATGGTTCCCCTGCAACAGAGCACACTGCCTTTCCCTGTCTGACAGTGATCTTCTCTGAACAGAAACTTAGAGCAAATATCAAACTAGTTTTGTTTTGCCCTCCAGACTGACAGTCCTTCTTATGGAACCAGTTCATACAGAATAAACTCCTTCTCTACACACAGGAGCCAAAGTTATTGGTTAATGCTAATATTAATTGATGCAAAATGTACTGAATTATATCCAGTTTCATCACAGACAGTGCAAAGAACAGCTGCCCAAAGCTGACACAGTTGTTTGTTTCCCTTCTGATTTTCCCCTGTATCCTGCTGGTGGCAAAATGCCATTGCAGAGGATATGAAAAGTGCAGTGTCAATATAAAGTTTACACTGTATGCTTAAAGAAATGAACATAAAAACAAAGCTGAGATATGTGTGAAATGCAATGTAGTATTCATTCATTCATTCTGCAAACAAATATGCTATGCTAAAGCCCAGAGGTAGTGTCTGGAGAACTAAGGAGATGAACGTGACTCAGAAGCTGTTCTGCCCTCCAGGAGTTTACAATGTGATCCTAGAGACAAAGCTGCCCAAAAAGAGCTGCTGTGCATCAGGAAATGAGATCCACAAACCAGAATATCAAATTTTACTATTATGAAATATGTAAGAAACTAAAAAGAAAGAAAGAAAGAGAGAGAGAGAGAGAAGAAAGAAAAGAGGGAGGGCGGGAAGGAGGGAGGGAAGGAAGAAAGGAAGGAAGGAAGGAAGGAAGGAAGGAAGGAAGGAAGGAAGGAAGGAAGGAAGGAATTTTACCCTCTACTTAGATGATCAAGTCAAATTTACAATTCATCATTATTCATGACGTGGGTGTGTTTTTTAATTATACATGTGAACTCATACATGGATAATTTGCCACCACATTTCCAAACCCAAGTCACACCTCCTTGATTATAGCACTCTGACAAGACAGCTTAAGAGTTGAAATTATAGTCCATTAAGAAGGAGAGTACTGCTAGTTTTGAAAGTACAAGTAAGCCAACCATGAGCTCCCTGTATTTGCTCTTGCACCACCAGGAAACCTGAAATTGAATTTTGAATACCAAGTTCCAACTTGGCTAAGCACAGAGATTAGAAGAAAGATGGTCTTTGAGGCAACTTTGCTGATGAGGAGTCGGTATTGAGATATTCTTCCTACAGCCAGGGATTATCAGAGGGTGGTTACCATCCAGAATAAGAAGTGGTAACTTCATCAAGCCTGAACCAGGTGATGGGGGATGCTCTTACCATCTGCCCTTCCCAGGTTTGCTCAAACAGAGAAAATCCAGCAACTTTGCAAAGGGAGGCCCAGGCTGATACAAGAACAAATGAATCAAGTTATAACAACACATTACACCCATCTACCACATAAGTAAACTCTAGGAAGCAAAAGCCATGAAAAGTAAAATGATTAACTCGCCCAAAGATACTAGTGAAAGCTATTCAGAATATCGATCTGGGGAAGGTATTTCTAAGCAAGACACAACCTAGAATGTATAATTTAAAAAAAGCTCTTCTGTAAGTTGCCCCCCTCTCAAAAAAAAAAAATTGAAATTAAAAAGTTGAAGACTGGAGAATGTTATTTTCAATGTATTTAAAAAATAAAGACCACATTAGGAAAAATAAAAAGCTTAAATGCAGAACACAAATGTTTTCACATAGTAAATGAGAAAATCTCACGAATGTTATGTCAAACAGGCAGATGAAATTATCTTAGATTATATATGAAGCCTGCACACTGTACTCCATAATTGAACTAATGTAAATAGTTATGATTCAATAAGGAAAAAAAGAAAAGAAAAACACACACACAACAAATCCAAAAGAGAAGTGAACAAATTAAAATAATATACGATTTTTTTTAAATTTCAGATTATTATGAGGGTACAAATGATTAGGTTACATTGTTTGCATGCCTAAGGGAAAGTTCAAGTTGTAGTTGAGCCCTGCACCCAGAGAAGTGCTGAATACACTTACATTGTGCGCATTAGGTGAGACCTTACCAATATTCAGCCATCCTTTCATTTGCCCTTTCACTTCTTCCCTCTCCCCCCTACTTGAATATAATTGTGTTGTTTTCTCTCCTGGGGGCCTGTAGTTGTCTTATCTGATGGTTTTATCTTCTGTATTTACCTTGGTGGAGATGAAGCACATTCTTCTTAGTAAAGTATCATAAGAACAGAAAAGGAGGTATCCAATGTACTCACTTTTTAATAAAATACAAATGCTCTGTGACCATCCTATCCAACGTGGTTCCAGGAGTTTTTGTCTGAAGAAAATTTCATATATGAGCACACATGTAAATGTGTATAGGGATGTTAGTTGAGATAGGATGTTTTCTGATAGGATGCTTTCAGTAATAACTAACAGAAAGCATGACTCAAATGGAGGAGATGTATTATTTCATGCACGGGACGTCTTGGAGATAGTGTTTGTTTCATGGATAGATGATAACTAAGGGGACTTGCTAAGCTGTCACCTTCGGCCCCAGCTTCACTCCAAGGCTGAGTGCCCTTCCCATCATTAAATGGTAATCAAAGGGACTATGGAATAGTCTTCATTATTCATATCCCAGTGATTATTTATGGGGACTACCTACATACAATAGATACTAAATATCAAATATACCACAGTTTCCAAACTGTTTGCTTCTCTAAGGAATAAATGCAGACATTTGTTTCTATTTTTTTCTATTTTTTTATTATTTTTTAATTTTTTAATTAAATCATAGCTGTGTACATTAGTGCAATTGCAGGGTACAATGTATTCATATACAATCTGAAATATTTTCATCAAACTGTTTAACATAGCCTTCATGGCATAATCTTAGTTATTGTATGTAGACATTTGTATTCTGCATTTAGTAAGTTTCATCTGTACTCTTCTAAGATGCACCGTAGGTGTGGCCCCACCAATTACCCTCCATCCATCCATCCTCCCCCCTCTCCTCCCCTTCCTCTCCCCGTTCTCCATATTCTTGTGCTATAATTGGGTTATAGCCTTCATATGAAAGCTATAAATTAGCTTCATAGTAGGGCTGAGTACATTGGATACTTTTTCTTCCAGACATTTGTTTCTTAATCACCCCCATATAAACTACCAAGAAATTGTAATAACACTGATAAACTGTATCTATTTTTTGTGCTATATGTATGTCTATATTTTATGCATAAAATGAATAAGATGTTTTCACTTCTCTAAAAAAATAAATCTTTGGCTGCTTGGGCATAGTAGCATCTCTGTTGAAAATTCACCCTCTACATCTCTCAATAGTTCCAACTTTTACTTGAAGAGAAAACTGGGAAAAGGTGAAAAAAGAAAAGAATTTCATGTTTTGTTTTCCAATTTTTAGTATAACACTGAAATTCACTCAAGTCTCATTCATAGTTTTTAACTGGAAAACAAAATAGCGATGGCTTATAAAAATGTTTTTCCTGAATTGGCCATTCTGCAAAAAAATACCATTTGCTTCCTAGAGATCTGAATAAACACAAATTGATCATATACACACCTTCCTATCCCCTGAACTGTGAATTCATGCTCCCATGTATAAATTAATAAAGGTAGAATTTGCGTGGGTCAGAACAGAATCTGACCTTTCTAGCATACCATTTAGTGATGTTGTGACAAGATATTAGCAAGGGCTGCAAAATCTCCCACTTTAGTATGCATCAAAGTCCCTGACTAACAGACCCTCTGATTACAAAAGCGTTAACATCCCCTAGTGACTGAGCGCTCCAAACCAAAAAGGCCACCCTATGAGATGTGTGTCAAACATGTGTTGGTGGGACCACCTACACACCATATATATAAAGCGCCTTCACTTATTTCAGGATAAGAAGTGTTAAAATTAGTACTTATTTTCCCCCTCAAACTTTCATGAAATAAGATCACATTAAAGAAAGGAGATCACATATTTATTTAAATAGCTATGGAGGCCTCAGCAGTTTACATACACGTTTTATTTAGTCATCACGACTACTCCATAAAATAGATTTTTATCCTCATTTGACAGTTCTGAGCATTAAGGTACAAAAAAGTTGAATGATTTAGAAAGTGATGCTAATTTAATTACCAAGATCTCTAATTCTCAACTCTCTATTCCTTTTCTTAGTCTACTTGATATTATGTCTTCCTATCCAGGAAGATGTTCTGACCTAGGTATGAGAGATAAAGTAACAAAAAGATAGACTGGACACGTGTTATTGCTAAGTTTACAGTCTTGTAGAAGAACAAGCAAAATAAAATACATAAGTAATATTTCAGATATTGCTATGTACTGCGAAGTAAAAAAATCAGGATAATATAGTAGAAAGTATCCATCTGTGCAGAGGTAGGGATATTGAGTATTTTAAGTAAGAGCAGAGATTTGAATTCTAGAAGGGAGAGAAAAGTAGCCAGCAGAAAAAGTGTCAGTATATAAGGCTTTTAGAAGGGAATAATAGTCTATTAAGTAGGAAAATACCTAACTAAAATGTCAGTAGCTTAGCACGTTGAGTTGTATTCACATTAACTCTCCGATGCAAGTTGTGGACAGCTTTCCTCCATGTGGTGATTCAGGGACTCAGGCTCCTTCCACCTTGCAGTTTTGCCATCACCTAGGCCCATGGAAGACCTTTTCTGCAAAGACTGGAAGCAGCACATTTACTCCCTAATAACGCTATCCAGGAAGCACCGTGTCATCGGTGAGAATTCATCTTAAGGTGCGAAGTGAGTTGAATATCACACACCAGGAGCAACCCCACAATTGTGGAAGACAGCCATGTATTCTGCTGTTAACTCCGAACTTCTGTTCTGCTCAGAAATGGGTGTTTTTAAAAAGTGCCTTGAGTATTGTGACTCCAGAAGAGTGGTAGCAGAGAGTTCAGAGAAAAAGCTGATGTAGGAGCTGACAGGGGATAGTACGGAGTTTGGTCGTATGTGAAATACAATAGGAAGTCATGGACAATATTAAGCAAAATAGGAACTCATCTCATTTCTAAAAGAGCAATCTGATTTCTGCCTGGAAAATACAATCTGTAGGAAGGCAACAGCAGAGGAACCGGGTAGGAGACTTTGGCAGTAAATAAGGCAAGAGATGGTGGAGTTCAGAGTCAGCCACAGGGGAGTCAAGTGGTCAACATGCAGACTGTAATTTGAAAGTGGAGTTAGAGAAATTTACTTACGTGTGTGGGGAGTGAATGAGAGAATGAAGGATGGCCAGTGTGTTTTTGGTAATGTTCCAATCACTACAGTGGTGTAACAAAGTACGCAAAGCTTCATGACATGACTGCCCCAGAGCTTCGAGACCATGACTGGATGATTCAAAAGCTGTGGGAAAAATGATCTGAAGCCTGTTTATTCTTATCTATGGCAGTTGATGGTGGCTTGAGCTGAAAAGGCATTGCCTCTCCATGTGAGCTAACTTGGACTTCCCTACAACATGGTGTATGGCTTGCCTAGAGCAAGCATCTCTAAAGAGAAAGGTCAAGACGGAAGTTACTTTGCTTTCTTCTCCACCTTTGGTATTCACCATGTATTGCTTTCTCTGTATTCAATTTGTGGGGCCAGTCACAAACCACCACCAAATTTCAAAAAGAGGGAATATCAACCCCACTTTCCATAGGATGTGTGCCAAAGTTACACTATAAGAAAGGCACAGAGGATGAGAGATCTTTGCTGTGGCCATTTAGAGAAATACAATCGGCCACATCTAAACAACAGGATAAAAGGGAGTCATTAATAAAGATGCAGAAAACTAGGTGATAATCAGATTTTTCTGAGCAACAGGACTTAAAATTCTATTCCTGATATATAAGGCTTAAGATGCTTCTTACACGTGTCTTTGGAGACGCTGAGTGAACAGTTGGATAAATGACTGTACAGCTGATTAGACAAGTGAGAGTCCAACAAACACACTTTGGTATCATCAGCATAAAGAGGATATTAAAGTCATAAGTCTGATGAGATCACCTCGAACGGAAGTTTAGCTGGAGTAGAACAGGAGAAATTAGTACTGAGCTCAGGCATTCAATCCCTCAGAAGTATCAACTTCTATTTTTCCTTTTTAGTTTTTCAGCCTGTCCTTCAACAAAGTAAGCCTTTAAATGTATTTAAAGAATAAGATACTGGCAATGAAATCTAGTGAAAATAATTTTTAAGCCTGTTTATTTCCCACAGGTCAAAACTGATAGGACATTTTACTGAATTCTTGCAATCACCCTTATGGGATATAGACTCTAATCATATTCACTGTGAAACACAGGACGAAAACAAAAGGCCACTGTTAATTCTGAAAAGATGGTGCACAACTCTGCCTCCCCAGAGGAAGGAACATCAGCTCCCCTAGAGGATCACTGGCTCCTCAGCTCATCCTGGCCTGGGAACTGCGACATTAGTTCCTCGCTGCTTTATGGCAGATTCCAGCCCTCATGTTCTAACTGGGAAATAGGACCTTCATATTTTGGACTTGCCAGCTTCCATCACTGCTTGAACCGATGCCTTATTATAAACTCTATCTCTCTCATGTGCATATAAATACGTATAAACACACACACATATATTCATATATAGATACAGATAAAGATACATATACTATGTATATATTTGCACATATGTATGTTATATATAAAGATTCTGTTTCCCTGAGGAACCAGAAAAATACCTGACTAATATAGATTTTAGTTATAATGTTTCTTGAGCACAACCCATCCCAATTCCAGTCATCTGAATTCTCACATAAACAACATGTGAAATCAGATCAAGCCAGTCAATATTATGCAAAAACCTAGGTGAAAGGGCGGAGCCTGTGGCTCAGCGAGTAGGGTGCCGGCCCCATATACTGAAAGTGGCGGGTTCAAACCCGGTCTCGGCCGAACTGCAAAACAAACAAACAAACAAAATAGCGTTATGGCGGGCGCCTATAGTCCCAGCTACTCGGGAGGCTGAGGCAAGAGAATCGCCTAAGCCCAGAAGTTGGAGGTTGCACTCTACTGAGGGCAATAAAGTGAGACTCTGTCTCTACTAAAAAAAAAAAAAAAACCTAGGTGAAAGTCAGTCACATTTGAAAACTGTGACTGGCTATAATGTAGCAGTGGAAGGTGTAATAGTGTTGGGCAAAGGGACATAAATACGCCTGCTTGTGAAATGGTCTTTCCTCCTTTCCTGGGTCCTGGCACTGACATTGAGTTTTAACAATCTATGTAGGACAAATGTCTACAATCTCTACACCCTTTCAGGACGCCCTCATTCCACCCTTCCATTTTTAAATGCAGATCTTTTTGATGTTTATTCTGGGTGCTCAAGATAGTCATTTTAGAAGTAGACTAATTTGGAGCTGGAAATATCTGGAAATTGTGGGGTTCAAAAGGAAAAAACAGCAAGAGAGAGAAAGCAGCTTGTTTTCTTGTGATTTCTTCTTTGTTCTGGCAGAGAACTTACTCAGCAAACTGGTGTGTTAATCTAAGGGTTGAATCACTTGATAGTGATTTTTACGAGTGGCCACTGCATGAAAAAAATAAAAAAAAATACTTAACTTTCATAAGACAAAAAACAAAATAGGACATTCACTATAAAGCATAAATTTTCAAAAAAAAATTTTTCCATAATATCATGACTGCCAGTATTAAAAAGTCTTGAAATGATAAACAAGGAAATGTCTGTCAGCCCCAGTACAGGAAAATAGACATTAGCAGCAAACATTTCCCATCCGCATTGGAGCTGCTTCCTAAATTAACTCTGCTGCTACAACTTCAGCTCTCATCAGCATCCTTATCCACATGAATATGTATTTGAAATCTTCCATGTGACATATTTTTTAACTATTTCAACAGCTCGGAATACCTTGACTCTTCTCTATCTGCCTAATTATTTTAAAAGATGTAAAAGGGAAAGGAAATAGATTGATTTAGGATTTCATAACTTTGAGATTGATCTAAAAACACTGCAAAGAACAATGTCCATTATCAGCTGAAGTCTAATTCAATACTTATATCTGATTTCCCTATATTCACATTAAAAAATTGAAAAGCACTTTCTAATTCTACCAAAAATGTTAGAGTTTTAATAAGTCAGTATCTTCCTGCTTAGATGACATAGGCCATAAACAAAGAAGAGATGAAAAAGTTCTGCTTTCATTTTTGGAAAAAACAAAGAAATTAAAATCTGAAACTAGCAAGGAATAGAAAACTCTAGTGATACGGTATATCCTCAGATCTTCATGACAACTATAACAGAATGAAATTGTGCCACTGTATGTTTGCTGTAAACTGTGTCATAATATCAGGAAGACAATGACTCATATTCCAGGAAGCAAGGCAATGGAGTCCCTGGCACGGACTATTTAAATGTTCTGTAATATGATACTTTATCAATACTCTGTTTTCTTAAGTTACAAACCAACAAAGAAAAAGAGATGGACTTAGTGATTCACAAGGGTCTATCACAAGGGACTGGAAGATACAGACTGACGTCTTTTCAGGGCCTCACAAGTAAATGAATACAACAATTACAGGAAAGACAGAGCCTTCAGCTCGGTGCCCGTAGCTCAGTGATTAGGGCGCCGGCCACATATACTGGAGGCAGGTATATTCAAACCCGGCCCCCGGCCTGCAAAACAACAATGACAACTGCAACAACAATTTAAAAAAAAGCTGGGTGTTGCAGCAGGCACCTGTAGTCCCAGCTACTTGTGAAGCTGAGGCAAGAGAATCGCATAAACCCAAGAGTTTAGAGGTTGGTGTGAGCTGTGATGCTACGGCACTATACACAGGGTGACATACTGAGAGTCTGTCTCAAAAAAAAAAAAAGGAAAAGACAGAGCCCTGTGGAGAACTAGATTATAAGACTCTCCAGGTGGTGTCAGGACTCACTCCCTCCAAGGCAAAAGTCACCAAGAGAAGGATAGAGAGACAACAGAAACCACCTTACCTAGAGGGGACATCATATCCCACTCCAAAAGGATGGGGCTCTCAAGTAAAAGACATGTTAAGTTTGGGAGGGTCTTCGAGAATACAAACCAACAGCTGGTTCTGTGGTGGATACCCACATAGACACAGCTTGTAGACTTTCCCCATTGCTACTGGAGATAAGGGTGTGTGTTAGTGAGAGATGGCAGGGCAGGTAAGAGGAGAAAAGAAAGCAAATGTGAGCCCCTAGGTCCCCTCTTGTGAACCAGATCAGTGCTGCAGAGATGAAAGCACAGGCAGCCAATGGGCTAGGGCTGCTGTGAATGAGGCAAGCAGCTCAGAGACGCCCCCATCTGGCCATCTGAAAGTCATAGCCACGTGTCCACTGAGGCCACGTGTCCACTGAGGCCAGCTGAACAGGACTGAACTGCTGATCAGTGGGGGTCAGCTGGCATCCAGTGGCTGAGGCTGGGACCACGATACAGATTATCAGTGAAACCAATCTCTCACAAGCAGGGAGGTGCCTTTTTTCTGCTTCTTCCTTACTCTATCCATGCAACCTGAAAGTTACATACACACACACTCTGTTACTATAAGTGATACCACCCCAAATTTAGCCAACTAAGAGAAAGGGAGGGAAAACAAGAGCTCAACTCTGGGCTTATGTTTTAAAGGCCAAAAGCAAGACATAGTAACTAGCATAACCATTGTAAAATAACCAATGTAAATGAAAAGGTGTAAAAACTGCCTGACATACCACAAAGGACCTTACTAACCCATCTGGGGGAGGAGAAGCATTAGAGGTACAATAAAGCCCAGCCGTGTCATTATTGTGCCCCCAAGAGACTGGAGAATCTCACCAAGCAGTTTTCAAGGGAACGAAACAACTTCAATCCATTTATTCCAGGAGCAGGTAATTTCTCCAGGTGTCCGTGGGCTTGCTGGTCACAGTGGGTTTGAAAATTCCCCATATGTATAGAAGCTCAGCAGTAGGAGTTTCCAGATGCGAACCACTCATTACAAAGATTATTTTTAAACTCTCAAAAAGCAGGGAGTATTTCATTTCTGATATGCATCTCATTTGTTTCTGTTTCAGGTCTGGGGGGAGGGAGATCACTGAAGCCAGAAACCATTTGACAGAGGTGGGAGAGGACAGCTGTGCAACTCTTAAAGCTTCTTTTACTTGTGCCTGAGAAAATCACTTCAGAAAAAAAAGAGGAGAAAATTCTCATGGCCCTTCCTGATCAATGCTAATTTGAATGGTGGCACAGCTCTCCTACTTATGAAGCTCAAACATGTTGATTTAAGGGAAAATTTAAGGGAAAATTTTTGTAGCCACATGATTGGCTGAAAATAAGCCAGCTATCTAAACATGATAAATACTGATGTTCCAACCATTCTGTAGCCTCCCAGTGGTCAATTCCAGATAGCCAATTGTTTAATGTGCATCCTAATTAGGAGCGGCAAGCGCTAAACAGCATTTTTTAAAGCGTTTTTATTATTCTCAAGGGCAAGACTGCAATTTACAAAAATTAAAACACAAAGGTCATCAGTTCATGGTTAAACTAAATAATAAGATATATTCAAATACAATCACATGCAAATCAGGGAAATGTTAGCAAAAAAAGGAATACTGATTTTTGAATGAATCCTTCGTTCCATAAAACATTTCCTTTTATAGTTGTCTTGGAAGATAGCAAAGAACACAATTTATAATGGCCTCATCGTTTTGTTCAACCTGAACATGCTGGGGAATATAACGAAATGCTTTTCAGATAAAACAGAAATGCTGAGCAACTGGCCATATCCATAGGTATCTACAATAAAGCTGAAGGCAGCACCTACTTTCCTACAGAAAGATGCTGGGCCTGGTTTGATGCACTCTGATCAGCCCACACATCGGCAAAAGCATGGTTTGGATTCAGCAGGTTTTTGTAGCATGAAGGAGTAGGAAGCACACCGGCTGAGTTCAAATAAATCCTTGCCCTTCCACATAACATTGTTTGTCCATGGGTGCTGTTCTTGAGCTCTAGCAGCCTGAATTCCCTCATTTGTAAAGTAGAAAGACTGACAATGTTACTGGAGATAAAACACCTCAAAGAATGCCTGGCACATAGTAGGTGTTCTGATATAATGGTACCTCTCATTCCTTTTCATGTGAGCTGTCTCTCTTAAATCCTGGGTTTGAGCAAATCATTATCATTATTGCTATTATTGAGACAGAGTCTCACTCTATACCCTGGAGAGAGTGCTGTGGAGTAATAGCTCACAGCAACCTCAAACTCTTGGGCTCGAGTGATCCCCTTGCCTCAACCTCCCAAGTAGCTGGGACTACAGGTGCCCACCACAACACCCAGCTATTTTTAAAGACAGGGTCTTGCTCTTGCTCAGTTGGGTCTTGAACTCCTGAGTTCAGGCAATCCGCCTGCCTTGGCCTCCCAGACTGCTATGATTACAGGCATGAGCCACCATGCCTGGTCTTGGATTTGACTAAATTATACCAACTTTTATAATCTACACATTGACTGTTAGATATGAATGTGGGTGTAGTGAGGAGGGAGGATAAAGTTATAGAAGCTAAATCTCATTGAATTAAAAGGGTGAGACGAACCCAACCAGACAAGGGCATTTGGAATATTAACCATGGTAATGGTTCCCAGAAAATTCCAAGAACATGACATATTAGAACCTCTATGAAAATCATAGATGCCTGGATAAGTGAGGCTGGAGCAGGGTTTCTGCTTAATTTCAGGCATTCCCTGGCAAATCCAGGCATTGGAAATGTGGCCTCCAAGGCTGCCCTGCCTGGGTTAGCTGGGATTTGCTTCAAATCAGTAAAACCTGACTGACAAAGGCAGGTACCATTAACAACACAGCTCACAAGAAACGTAGCAGCAAGATTTTCTACAGTAATACTTTCAATTCTCAAGGAAATGTGAGGACCAAGGACTTTAAATGTTCCTGAATATCTCTATAAATGAAATAGAGTATTAATTCATCCTCCTGGCACCCTAGAGATATAGGTAAATGGCATTTAATAAATACCAATTTCTCCAGGCCTGAATGTGAGGGTTCTAACATTCTCTTAACAAGTGTTTTCTTCACATGTTGCCCCTGCTGCAAACCTCGAGTATAAGAAACAAAAAACAATGCCACACAATAATTAAGAATTACTCGTTAGCTAGACATAAATTCCCCACTGAAACAAACGAAACCCTTGGCATATCACACACAGAGCACCGGCATGTGCATGCAGCCATCTGGCCATGAGAGGGAAGATCTGACGGTTCCTAAACAAGGTAACAGTGGCTGTGCCCTTGGGCTCGGCTCCGCCCTGACAGCAGGGCAGATTTCAGGGACTCGGAGGGCTTTATGGAATATCTACCTGTTCTACCTGTGTGTGTAGCAAAGCGTTTATTAACCTTGTTCAAGAAGAGGTCTGGCCTTTGCCCTTGGCTTCCTGGAGGTAATCTCTAATCCTTGGAATATCACACCTGAGAGAAATATCTCTGTTTACGTGTGCACCCTGGATCACAGTGGAGGGTCTGACCATTTGATTCAGCACCAAGGCTTCAGTCAGGTGATATTGGCTTAACCTCCCCAGAGGCTGGAGACTGAGCCCTGCCATATGGATGGTCGACCATGTCTCTGCGATGAGCCCTCTGTACACCAAGGCTTGAGCAAACTTCCCTGGTGGGCAATGCCCCATGTGTAATGTGACACACTGTGGCTGGAGGGTGGGGGAAGGTCCACACTGCATGGGGAGAGCACAACTAGAAACTCCGTGCAGAAATGTTCCTTGTCATTGCCACCTGTGCCCTTTCCCTTGGCTGGTTTTAATCTGCATCCCTTACCGGTAACCCAGTGTGACTGGAGTGTAACAGCTTTCAGGACATTCTGTGACTCCTTAGAATTCAGCACTGTCGAACCTAGGAATAGCTTTTGAGACTCCCATGCTCACATTTTGTATGAGTTCCCCAAATTTATAATTGGTGTTAGGAGTAATTATGGCCTGTGGGTTGCCCCCTAACTTCATACTTTGAGAAAACTAAGGTCAATAAAAATAAAATTACTTGCCTAGTGAGTACTGGGATTAGGATTGACACCCAGGCCTTTCCTTTCTATCGCCAGCATCCTTGCACTGTACCAGCCCCAGCCTCAGTCCAGTAAACACAGAACACTTTTGCAGAAAGGGCTAAATGGCAGACGAAATTCCCACATCCCAGAGCAGAAGAGATAGTCTCCAAATCAGCTGGAAATCACAGAATTCCCACATGGCCAGAATTATTGGCTTGGGAGGGAAGGAAAGTATATGATCTTAAGGAAAATGAACTATCACCTCTTTTCTGACTACAAAAATCTGTTCACAATTTCCTGCAATTTAAGGGTTTAAAGAACGTTAAAAGTTGAATGTACCACTGTGGTCGGGGATGTTGGTAATAAGTAATACTAGTGTGCAGAAAGGGGTCATACAGGTAATCTATATCCCTTCTCAATTTTGCAGTTAATTTAAAACTTCTCTTTTATAACAAAAAAAAAAAAAAAAGGTTTAAGGCAAACAAAGCAAACAATGAAAGCAACAACTTTCAAGTATCCTGTGAGTTTAGACGAAAGGAAAAGGTCTAACAGCAGCTAATGTCAACAGTCTATAGAAACTCGGGTCTAAGGGCTAAGTTTGTGACCAGAGTGACCAGGGCCTGAGATGCACAGGTGTCACACCAAGAGCATATAACTAAGTGCAAAGCACACTCTGTGAGGGAGGTGTGAACAATCTTATTGTTGTTTTTTTTTTTCAGACAGAGTCTTACTCTGTCACCCTGGGTTGAGTGCCATGTCTCCATAGCTCACAACAACCTCATACCCCTGGGCTTAAGCAATCCCCTTGCCTCAGCCTCCAGAGTAGCTGGGACTACAGGCCCCCACCAAAATGCCTGGCTAGTTTTTCTATTTTTAGTAGCGATGAGATGTCGCTCTTGTTCAGACCGGTCTTGACCTCCTGAGCTCAAGCAATACAACCACCTCAGCTCCCAGAGTGTCAGGATTATAGGCGTGTGCCGCTCTGCCCAGACAACAATCTTATTTTTAAAATGAAAACATTTGGAAAGTTAAGGAAACATCCTAATATCATCAGTCCAATAAGATACAGAGGGAGGGTTCAATTCCAAACTCTCACTGAGGGGCTGGCTTGGGCAAGCCTCCCAGCTGTCCCTGAGATAAAGTGTTCCAGCCGCTCACAGCACTTCCGTCATCAGCCACTGTTTCCACAGTCAGTGACTGGACCAGGTCAGATGCATCTTTGAGGTCTGCTAAGGTGGAAATTGTGATGTGCCACAGCATCTGGCTCTGCTAATCTGGGAACATTACCTACAAGGAAAAAAAAAATCCAGCATATTCATAAAACGTGCCCACTCTGAAGCTTTCAGGGAAAACTACACAGCACAAAGTTTACCCAAGTCATAGTCTATCAGAGCGCCGCTGTGAGCAATGGGGGATCAAGGCCGATGAGGACAAAGAGGACTGGCCGTTTGCAACCAGAACAGCCATGCATGAAAATCCTGTCAGCTGAGAGATGGCTGGGGCTTCAGCCTGAAAAATCTCTTTGATTAGTGTTATGAGTTGAATCACATCCCCTCAAAAAGATAAACTGAAGTCTTAACCCTAGTACGTCACTCCGAATGCAATCTTATTTGGAAATAGGGCTTCAGAGAGCTAATGGAATCAAAATGAGGTGACACAGCTGCAGCCCAGACCAATATGAATAGTGTCTTCATACAAAGAAGAAATTTGGACATAGGAGAGAAAGACACACATTGAGGGAACGTGACACGAAGAGATGCGGGGAGAGAGCCATGTACAGACAAGGGCGCAATTTGGAAGTATGCTACCATAAATCAAGGAATGTCTGTGCCTAACTGAAGCTGGAAGAGGCAAGGACATCACCTTCCCCTATTGCTCTAGGCCAGCTTATCTGTGGCGCTTTGCAGTAGCAACTCTAGAGAACTAACACAGCAGAGATCAGATTTTTTGGAAAGATGACAGTACAAAGAGAAACCAGCCCCGTTCCTAAAGAGGAGCCTGTGACTCATATTCAGCTTCTTGAACTGCAAAATCTTTTGCAAGCGTAACTCAAAATTCACTAAGAGGTCTCCTCTAAGCCTGAGAGAGAACCAGCAGATTCATGCAGGGGTAGGAAACTCATCTATTCATGGTATGTTTGTACTTTTGTATGCTTGTGTTAGCTTGTGAGCTAATACCATGGCTTTAGCCGCATATGTTATTCTTTGTTAAACCACATGCACACACACACACACCCTTATTATAATTGGATTACAGATAACTGAAAACTTACCTTCCATCATGTGGGAAACCCTTCCACCCCTGGAGATATATTTGGCCTGTCCGGTCTCAGAGGCTGCCAAGTGCCTTGGGGCAATTAACATAAACACACAAACAATAGAGTGTTTTTCCTTTGCCCTTTCTCAAAAACACCATCTGTGTTAGTTTCCTAGGGCTGCCATAAAAATATGCCACAACTTAGGTAGCTTAAACATCAGAAATGTATTACCCACAGCTGTGGAGGCTGTGAGTCCTGGCAGGGTGGGCTCCTTCTGTGAGGAAGGATCCATCCCTGCCTCTCCCCAGCTTCCAGGGCCTGACTGTCAATCTCTGGGATTCCGTGGCTTGTACACGCATCAACCTGATCACTGTCTCCATCACATGGTATTCTCCCTAAACATACACCTATGTTCATATCCCCCCTTTTTCTAGAACCTCCCTGCTCTGATATGATCTCATCTTAACACCTGCATTTTCAGTAGCCTTACTGCCAAATAGGGTCATGTCCTCGGATACTGAGGGTTACTCCTCAAGGCACAAATATTGGAGGATAAAGAGGATATTAATTCAACCCATAACACAATCCCCTAATGTGCAACTATGTAAAAGTGGTCTTATTTAACTCTACTTATATAAACATTTGAAATATAAGATCATTTTTGTTTTCACAGCAAAGATATTATGTCTTCCGTGAAATGCCAATGACTCAATTCCCAGAATGCACTTATGGGCAAGATCACAGTTTAAAACATAGAAACAAATTAAAAATGGAACCCAGGTTTTCTAAAAGCAGGGTTATGGTGAAGGATCTTATTACCTTTGTGGTTCTCATTCATTCAGTCAATCACTCAATTAACACTGGGGTAGAACACAGAGAAGATGAAGAAGAAAAGAAGAAAGAAATAGAAGATTTCTGGATGATGTCACCCAGACCTTAAAATTAAAAATCAGGTCATGGAGGCGAAAGGAAACAACAGACATGACGTAATATAAGGTTCAACGTAATTGAGACAAGTGAGATGTTCAAGCAATGTCTAGAATAAGGTTTCAGGAAGGAAATGATCCCTGGGAAGTAAGTGAGCCACAAAAGGCCCCTCCTCAGAGATGAGCTTGAACAGTCCCTACAACCAGGGGCCCTGGGGGAGGTGGGAATGAGACCATCCAGGGCTGGCAGGACTTAGCCCAGGAGAAGCTAGATGGTGCTATGATCAGTGGTAGGAAGTGGTAGTTGAGGTGTAGATGCCAGCAGAAGACCCCAATAGTTCAGATCCCAACGGACTGAGAGTTTTTGCCCTTATATCACAATATTTATGGTAAATAAACTTTTTCCCCAACTTCTGAAAATGTGCCAGAGGGGCTTTAATGGAAGGAGTAATTTCCATTTGTGATTTACAGCCCAAGATGTGTAGAAGTTTGCATTCATCATATAACTCAAACCGACTCCCTCTGACACACTGGCACCTTTGCTTTTCGGTCCCTGTAAGTTCAGCAAGAAATTGTATCTTTTGATGCCTGCCATAAAATGAGGAACATTGGTGCCTTTCATTTCTTTTTCTTTTCCTGACCCTTACTAACCTACACCAATCACTTGGTCTTATAACCAGATTTCTAATCATTCTCTTTAAGTTCAACAGTTTTCAAACAAAATTTTCCTTCAATTTATACTGAAAATTTTCAGTTTTTAGCAGTTAAATTTTATTCATCACTTTTTTTAGGAGGATAATCAAATTAAGATTTCTTGTCTTCTTTCAAGAAAAGGACATGGTGATATATTTCTTGAGACTTTGCATAAATTGCATACACAATTCGTTAATTTTTCTTATATACAGTGACTTTCCTATATTTTATTTTGGGTTATCATTAGTACATCAGAAGCCCACTCTTCCTCTAAATACTTAGGTTGATGGTGCACCCCTGGCCTTTGAATTTTACAGTCCTGTGTTGTCTCATCTGATGACTGTCCTTAGGCATGGCAACTGGATTTCTTTTTTCCTACCTACTTTCCATTTGGGTGATTGTTAAATCCTCTTCTGAGATCTGAAGTTAAAAACAAGTGAATATCACAAGCTGTGTCTGGTGAACACAAGTCACCTATCCAGTGTAGCTCTGCTGACCTGGAGGGGGAGCTTCTCCTCCCCTCTCCTGTCCTGTGGCTCTCAGTACTTGAACAGGACCAGCTCAGAACAGCTGCACCTGGACCCAGTTTCTTGCTGTCTTAGCCCCAACCTGAAGAGTCTACACCTGTCACGATGGGATAAGTCAACAGTCCCCATCCTTCCTCGGGGAACCCTGTTCTCCTCTGGAAGGCACAAGCTGTGAGTAAATGTAAGAAAATGTCATTGTGGGAAAATAATAGTTTAGCTACAATAGAAAGTACAATGGTTGTTAATAGAGAGAGAGAGACACTATTTTCAAGTTGATAAAGCCTTTAGTCTCTAACACAAGCAGCAAATAACAACAGTGTCTTAAAATATTTTCCCTCCTTTTTTAGGGCAGTGGGTCTGCTCTACTTTACAGGTCACATCAAGGTTAAGTCACTGCTGTTTTCTTTGCAATCTAAGCAGATTGGCTTTACATCCGTCCCTTTGCAGGTCTAGGTAGCAGGTTGCCTGCTAGTATGCAATGGAATTAAAATGGTGGTTGTCAGGTTGCATCTTTTTCTCTGCCTTCAGTGGTATTTTAGTGGGAAACTGGAAGAGATTACTTTAGGAGATGATTTCCAGAAGCACAGATAAATGGAAAGCCAGAATCATCAAAAAATAGCACACATGAACAGAAGTTTAATGTGACAAATTCTATAATCAAAGAAATGGGAGGTAAGAAGGAGAAATGTAGCCCATCTGATAAGAGAAATAATGTCCCACATAAAAAGAGGTAAAAGGGAGAAAACACCTACTGGTCAACAGAAAACAGTTCTTATTTAGAGGAGTATAATTTTAAATTCTAAGAACTAACATGATTGATGTTAATGTTTATAGGTTCTCTCATTACTGACCCTCAAAATACTTGTGTTATTTTTGTTTTTGTAGCTATATCATACACATACCCCATCAGCAATAAAGTTACTATTGGCCTCATGCTCCTTTTGAGCTAGTTTATGTGTGGGGATCCCCCTTCTATATGTAAGTTTTCTAAAGGAAATGAACAATGGAAAATGCATGAGAAATGACAATTAAGTCAGGGGCTTGGCACTGTTTCAACAGAGTGCTGCGAAATTTGAGAAATTTTTATCTCCACAAACAAAAAAAAAAATACTTATTTTTAAGATACACCCGAAGTATGTATAAGAAAAAAGGAATTTTTAAGGAAAATGTCACTAGTCAAGGACAGATAACAGTTGTTTTCTCTCCCTAATTATAGAGGGGGTGTATTATTTTGGAAACAACTTTATGTTTATTTAAAACGTAAAAAGAGATTTGATGTAATGAGCCCTACTTACACCAAAAGCTGAGTACTATACATCTTTTCAGAAAAGGGGTAGCATCTGTCATATGTAATGTGTCTTTTCTGCTGCTGCCTGCATTCCACCTCTTTTTTACAAGAACGTGTTCACAGTGAAGCACTGAAACCCGACCACATTTCTGACGGCACAAACATCTTTGCTGCCTCAGAAATTTCAATCCTGAATTGGAGTCTTCTCTTTGTAAACTAATCTCAGGGAAATTCTAACCTCTGAATTATTCATATTTGTATAAAGAAAAATCTTCCTTTACCAAGCATATATTTTAAAGTATAGGAATAACATAAAATTTTAGGCCTGCAAAGAGGTGGCAGGAAGGAGAGGGAGGAGGAAGAGGTATCTTTTGATGAAATAACTTCTGAAATGTGGTCTTCCGATGGAAGAAAGTTAAAAGCAGCATGATTTAGTGCAGTGGTTTGCTTTGCCTCACGACTACTTTTTTTTTTTTTTTTTTTTCAGGGAAAAGCTAATGCAGAAACCCAATATGTAAAAATCAAGGCCAAACTCTGTGGTTGAAAGGAGAAGGATAAGCCAAAGTCTGACCCACAGGAAGTCTGTCTACCTCCCTCACCAAACCCAAAGAACACATCTTGTGTTAATCCTGGAGAGATTTTCCCAGAATACCTCACAACTGCAGAATTCACTGTGAAAACGCTGGACACAGTGGGAGGAAAGCAGGGTCCATAACTCACTGTTTTAACTTCTCTATAGCTCATCATTTTTCTTCTTTAAATTAAGACTGTTTCACAGAGTTTATGCCAATAAATATAATTTTAAAACAACCCTTTAACCTGGCATAGAGAGATTTAAAATGTGATTTTTATCCCAGCTCTCCACTGTGATCAAAACCATTTTGTACATTTACAGTTTTCATTCACAGTATTTCTTCAAAAGTTAATACACATATACTTAGAAATTATTATAAATTTCCCAGAATCATCACTGCCCCGCTTTTAAATCAGAAATGTACAATTTCAAGTTAGGCACACAATTACCAAATTATACTACTCAAATTGATGTTCAATTTTACCTGTTATCAATTTTTAGGTGATGGAGAAATGATTAATAAGCACAATTTTCAGTGGTGAGGTTCAACAACATAAATGTACAATGTCTCCCCATAGGCCATCTTCCTGTTTCATATTCTCTGGTAGACACAAGTAAAATTATGAAATGGGGTGGTAAAATCCAGAAATAGAATTGTCTCTTGTGCATGCTGTTAATAGGATGTGTAACAACATGGGTGGAAGTAATTTGGCATTGTATATCTTTTTTCATCTTGGATTCCCTGCAGGATCATTTTAAACTTTTAAAGCTTCATTTTATTTTTACTGTGCTTCTTAGAGAATACATAATAAGGTAAGAATTATACATCTATTGTAACTTCATAAATGAGAAGGTAAAAGCTCATATATCACGGACACACAGGGGAAGGCTTCAGAGTTTCCTCCATCCATAAAATGAGAAGGCTCATCAGCATCAAGATGTGATTCAGTAACTTAAAAATATTAGATGTGGATCTAATACTTTCCAGTGGTCCCCAAACTTTTTGGCACCAGGGACTGGTTTGTGAAAGACAATTTGTCCATGGAAGGAAGGTGTAAGGGGTAGGTCTGGGGTAGAGTTGGGGGGGGGGCAAAGCCCTGCCACCCAGCTCCTATGGCCTAAGGGTAGGAGTTGCAGCTTTAAATACGTTTCTGTTTGCCCCCTGGGATCCATTTTTCATTTCTCAAAAAAAAAAAAAAATACAGCTCCCATTTTAGGTGTGCACATGGATATAACATTTTCTAGACTTCTTTATTGAGAAGTATAACCAAAGAGAGCCAATAAGATTAAGCCAAGGCAAACAGCTTCTGCAAAGTCTCCCTAAAACACAACTCATGAACAACCAGACTGAAGTTCAATAAGAAAATGGAGGAAGTGAACAACATTGTGAACCACGTGGACCCGACAGACACATGCACCACTCCACCCAACAGTAGCATACTTATTCTTGTCAAGCCTTCACAAAACATCCTTCAGGAAAAATCACCTTATATGCCACAAAATAGGTCTTAATAAATTTAGGAAGACTGAAATGATACTAAGTATCTTTTCTAACCACTATGGAATAAAATGAGAAAATAGCAAAAGGAAAAGTAGAAAACATACACATAGAGCGTTATGTTCTTGAATAACCAAACAATAGTTCAAAAGGAAATCACAAAATAAATTAGAGAACATCTTGAGATGAATGACAGTGAATACAGCATCCTAAAACCTATGGGATACAGCAAAGGTAGTAACACAAAAGAAATTTTTAGGAGTAAAAATTTTTTTATTAAAAAATTTACCCCTCAAGGAAACAGAAACAGAAGGAGAAACTAGACTCAAAGTTATCAGAAGGCAAAAATAATAAAGATTAAAGCAGAAGTAAATGAATCAATAAAAAATCATTTGGAAAAATATCAACAAAATTAAGAATGAGTTTTTGATAAGATCATCAAAAGTGAAAAACCCTTAGCTAGACTAAGAAAACCCAAAGGATACTCAAATAACAAAACTCAAAAACTAAAAAGGAGGCATATAGTTGCTACCACAGAAATAAAAAGAACTATAAGAAAGTACTATGGATAATGACATTGCAACAAATCAGATAACCCAGAAGAAACTGATAAATTCCTAGAAACATACAACCTAACCAGATTGAACTATGAAAGAAATAAAAACCTGAAAAGCCTAATAACTAATATGAATATTGAATCAGTAATCAAAAACTTCCCAACAAAGAGCAAACACTTCCAAACTCATTTTATGAACCCATTATCACCCTAATAACAAAATGTGACAAAGATGCCACCTGAAAACCATTGAGCAGTATCTCTGATAAATATTGATGCAAAAATCCTCAAAGAAATAATAATAAATACTAGCAAACCAAATTCAACTGCACATTAAAAGGATCACACACTATGACCAAATGGGATTTAGCAAGGGTTCAAAGAGGGATTCAAAGAGGATTCAACCTATGAAAATCAATCAATATAATAGACCATGTGAACAAAATGAAGGATAAAACTACTGATGAAGGAAAACAATAGGACAAACCTCATCACCCTCTCCTGATAAAAATACACTCAGAAAACAAGGAACAAGAAACAATTACCTCAATATAGTCAAGGTCATATACACAAATCCCACAGCTAACACTACACTCAACAGTGAAACACTGAGAACTCTTCCCTTCAGCTCAGGAACAAGGCAAGGATGCCCATTCTCACCACTTCTATTCCCCATAGCATTGGAAGTCCCAGTCAGGACCATCTCTCTCTGTTCACAGATGGCATGATCTTACCTGCATGTACATAGAAAACTCTAAACATTGACCCACACATACACACACACACATGCGCAGAAGTTTCAAAGCTAAGTTGGACCATAACTATAGCAGCGTGGTAAGTTAGAAAGAGCGTGAGTCCTCAATCCTCTTAGGGAGCAGAACCAAATAACAGCTTTAGTCACCCTACTGAAACGAGTCCTAACTGAAACAGGGTGTGTTTTGTACTTTCTGTTGCACAGCAGCCCTGTTACTCTCCCCTCACTATTTCTGTACACAGTGTACACTGTCATCCTTACATGGTCTACTGAACAAGTTCCAAGTAGACCATCCTTACATGGTCTACTGAACAAGTTCCATTTCCAGTCTTCATGCCTCCTTCTGATCCACCTTTCACAGGGTTGTCAGAATATACTAATAAAACACAAAGCACGTAATGTGCTTAGTAACCCTCATGGGCCCCTCAAAATCCAACAGCAACGACCTTCTCGGGACCTACCCCACTCTACTTTGTCTTCTACAACTATTGCATTTAAAGCTCTAATCACAGTTTGGTACATTGTTTCTTGAAAGCTCCCCACCCTTTTCCAACTCAGAGATTTTACCCAAGTTTTTCTGAGTGGTATTCTCTAATTCTCTTTCCAGTTAATGCCAAATCAATCTTTTGACATCTATTAAATTGTCAGTTCCCATTTCAATTTTTTCCCAGGTCGCAGGGAGAATTATTCACTTTCTCATCTGGGATTTTACTATTTTTTTTTTTCCTCTTGTAGTACTTAACACAAGGAAGCTTCATTGATCTCCTTCTATCAATGTCTACCCGCTTAATTCTGTAGGGAACAAGGCAGGTACTACCACCACCACACCTTAACTTACTACTGTGCAAATAGGAATGAAACAGTGAGACAGACCAGCTTCAGACAGCTGAGCTGACATTTTAATGGGGGAAAGTGTGTGTGTGTGTGTGTATAAATTCAGATCTTGAAAAGTGTTATGAAAAAAAGTCAAATACATTGAGAGTGATTACAGGGAAAGGCAAAAGTGTTTATCTTACATAGTATAGCTCTTCAGAGCAGGTGATACTTCAGAGGGTATGTGAATAAAGCAAGAGAAGGTGTGAGGGAAATGTGGCCCATGCAACAAGAGAGCAAGTTCAAAGTCCTGAGCAGAATGAATCCCTTATGTCTGTGGAATAAATGGAGGGGGGATCTTCTATGAGTGTAAAAGACAAGTTCAAAGATGTTGGCAGAGGATGCATCAAATAAAACCATGTGAAGTAGGCAAACAGTTAAAATACTATTCCAAATAAGAAAGGAAGTCATTGGATGTATTGAAGAAGTAGTAACATGATGTGATTTCAATTTTTAAGAATAATCTGCCTACAATAAAGAAAATAGACTGTTTACGTGTAGGGGGAAGGGTTGTGTTTGAAGGAGTGAATGCAAAATGATAGAACAGTGTATGTTATTTGACTGTTCATCCAAAAGGAAACCACAATGAAAATATTAATAAACATAAGCAATTTAAGATAAAAAGAAAACTAGGTTTACTTTAGTCTGCAGTTGAATATGGCAAATCCCTTAAATGCAATATTATTTCAACTCAAAACACCTACTCCTAATGTAGTATTCATGCAAAGTAAAATGACAGAGAGAATTCTTAAACTTTCTCATTTGGAAAGCATCCTCATGTTAACAGTGAAAGGATTAAAAGGTAAATGAAAACATGCCATTCGGCATAAATACAACCGTATTTGCAAAAGTAGTCTAGTGAGCCTTGGGTTCAGCTCTTCTCTCTCTCTTCATCATCTTTTCCCTTTTGCTTTGTTGTTTTCTTCTTTCCTTTCCTTCTCAATTTATTTTTCTTTCTCGTTCCCCACTCCTTACATTTCCCCTTTATGTTTCTCTAATATTCCTTTAATTTCTATTTACTACTCACATTAGCTTGCCAGTCACGCACTTACAAAGGCACAAAACGCATTTACAAACAACTTCAATGCATTCAAAAAATGCCATGTTGTTCTTTTGTGACTAAACAAATAGACAAAAAAAGAGTATATACTTTGTCACAGCCTGGACTTAACTTATTGGGAACAGTATTTAACTACTGGAAAAATACACATGAATTATGACCCAACAAACACTGTCAGCAAAAAATGCAGAGTTCATGGAAGAAGAGGGTTTTAAAAAAAACTATCATGTTAAGTAAAAACTTAGGACTTAGTGACTTTTAAGAGTCCAACTAATATTGTAGATATATAAATCACATGATTCATTTATTTTCAGGATAATAAAATTCTGTGAGTGTTTATAACAATGCATCTGATAAAGAAGGGTCTTTTTATTTAAAATTTTATTTTTTATTAAATCATAAACACAGATTATTAATGCATTTATGGGGTACAATGTGCTGATTTCATATACAATTTAGAATGCTTACATCACACTAGTTAATATTTCCTTTACCTCATTTACTTATTATTGTGTTAAGACATTTAAACTCTATACTTAATAGATCCTACAGAAATTTGTTTCTTGAATAAGAAAGATGTTTAAAATAATTCCAACTCTGTTAAGCAGTTAATCCTTTTGTCAAATATGTATCAGAAAGAACAACAAAGTTGGGGAGAGATCATATATTGGTAATCTAATCTTACCAATAGGCTTTTTTTCCCCCTGAATTAGGCTGATTGACACATGGGCTATTCTAGCCATGATAACCAAGTTGGGCAGTTAAATCAACCTAAATGTAATATCGTTCTAAAGCTTCTCAACTACCAAAATGTATATTTTGCTTACTTACACATCATCCTAA
The DNA here is from genome assembly GCA_963573935.1 of Arctocebus calabarensis. Taxonomy (NCBI): domain Eukaryota; kingdom Metazoa; phylum Chordata; class Mammalia; order Primates; family Lorisidae; genus Arctocebus; species Arctocebus calabarensis. The sequence continues at coordinate 30,163 of CAUYON010074427.1, read as the reverse complement.
CACAATAAATATGTTTTACAAATCTTTCAAAAACTTACCATCTAGTGACTGATGTTGCTTATAAATTTCCTTGTCACAAATTATTCATACATGCACAATGAATAAACACCATTGAGTTCTTATTACCCAAAATGACACATTAATACCTAAGGAAGCATAGTACCTTGCCTAACTCAGTCATATTTGCAGATAAATATACTTAGTACCAAATGAGCTAATGGCTTCTAAAGAACAATATAAAAGGCTAACTTCCTGTTTTCTTAAAAAAATTGTTTCTTCTGGGCTTCAAACTGAGGGGTACTAGGAGATTACAAAAGCAGTTTCTGGGACTCTTTTTCTTTGCCAAATTCCAAGGCACAAATAAAAAAGAATACAATATAATGAAGAATTACAGCTTAAATATATTGAGTGAAATAAAAAGTAACACATGTAACACGTGCTCTGGAATACATTTCTGAAGTAAGATTCCTTATTGTGTTAGCACTTAATTGAAGCTTGGCCTGGAAGAGCTATGAATAGCACGGTCACAATATGCTAACAGGCTCCTGAAGATGATACCAGATCATTGATATAGTAACATTTCAGTAATTTAGAGATTTAACTCATTAAGTAGAACACGACTTGTCAATATGAATAACATAAATCATATAAGGTTGGACACAAAATTACAAGAAAGTAAAACAGTTCTAAAATCAATTGTAGCATAAAATTCTGAATCCCAATGCCAGTTCCAATTTACTTAAAATCTCATTTGTAATTTACAGAAAAGCAATATACTGCTTACTTATGCAAAAGGTCACACACACCCAAAGAAATCTCTCCATGACAGTATGATTTGATGAGTCATTTTCAGCAGATTTGCTGTTCTGGAAAGTGTAGTCTCTCCAAAAAAAGTGAGCTCAAGGAGAAGGAGAGACATTTCCATTGTTGTGTGATAGAAGCTCTGTGTGTGTCACAGCAATTACCTCAGGGGGAGTGTCCAATGCTCAAGAAGAATGACAGACTAGGAAATGCAAAATTCAGCATAGATGAAATGATGGCAAAGAAAGAACCACCACGGTGTTTAATGAACAATGCTGCAACTATTCATTACGCCTCTTCTCCAGCTGATCATTAAGCTTTCAGCACTGTTTATGCAACAGAAAAGGAAATGTTGACTCAAGATTTCATACACTTACTATTCACACAAAGAAGAAACCATGAAGAGTATAATCTGCAATTATAGTACCTGCTCAAATGGGATCACTGTCATTGAACCTGGTTATTAGTTGTTTTAGGCACTGTCAGATGCACTGTAACTTGTGAATATGGGATCTGTTTGGCTAGATCACTGGAGAAACAAACTTGAAAGCTTATGAAATAAAATAATTAATTAAACTGGTCTAAACAATATCAATCCCAACAAACGATTGCCAATTGCAGTTATAAATCTTTATGATGCAACAGTAAAAGAAATTGTGAACTTAGATGAAATATTAAGTCCCTCCCTCCCTGCTAGCTGTCTAAATGGATCTCTCTTGGCCAAGGGGACATCCTTCCCCAAAATAAAACCTCAAAACTCAAGTTGCCAGAATGAGAAGGGAAGTCAGCCATGGCTAATTATGCCTTGTCCCCATTGGAGTTATTGTTTTGTAACAGTAAGATATAACATTATTAACAAGCCTAAAGCTATGTAAGTCAAGGGTTTGAACCACACCTGTAGGTCATCAATTGACTTAATAGATCACTTGAGTCTGGTATCTATCCGGTATATGTCCAGTGCCTTGTCTCTGATTAACAGAGTTCCTTATCACTTAAAACATTCCAAGTCTTTAGACAAAGCTTCATTTCTTTAAACAATTCAATATCAAAGAGTTTTTAAACCCACCTATAACCTATAATCCCCTTGCCTTTTGGGGGCAAACCAATGTATGCCTTGCAAGTATTTACGACTTTAGGTGTAATTCATGTCTCTCTAAAATGTACAAAACCAAATTGTAACTCAACCACAGGGAGACCACTTTCTCACAGATTCTCAGGCACGGCTCTCCCGGCCATGATCACACACATTTGGGGCAGAATAAACCTTTTAAATTATTATGTAGGATTTGGGTTCTTTTCCATTGACAAAAATAATTTCTTTTATTTCATGAATTAGAGGTTTTCAAAAAATCAAATTAATCTGTCATTACTTTTATCCATCATCATTATGCAATATTGTAGAATGATGTGATTCAGCGTTTACAGAGTGGACAAAACAATGAGTGTAATTTATATGTGCCAATCTCATTTGTTGCAGAAATAGAGGTTACTCAGGAAAAAGCACTGAATGAATGAACATAATAGTTAGCTTACCTTTAATAACCTGCTGGGCATACACTTTGATTCTGTATTAATGACAAAAACACTTCAGAAACAGTTACAGACTGAGAATTAAGAGAGGACTGGAAGTATATATTGTACAATGTACCATGGAAACAATTACCTAGATGGCACATTGGCAGGAGTTTGAATTCTCAAAATAACTGAATCCTGTGTCCTGTACCTCCTTATCACCCTATTCATTGATAAACATACAATCTCCTTAATTTAAATTTTCTAATCTATATAATTGGGGCATGAGTAACTATCTTGCAGAGCTGTTGTGGGGATTAAACATCATTAGATAAGATCATGAATCTGAAAGCTTCGAGGATGAAGTCTGCCATGGTCAAGGAGCAGATAAATAATTGCATTAGTTTTATCCAACCTTCTTAGATTGATTCTGTTTCCTGAGTCCTTTGGTGATCAGAAAGATCAAATTTCTGCTCAAAAGGATCACAAAGACTATGGCCCTTTTGATGCAGATGTAAGACAATCAAACAGCCACTAATTTTACAAATAACAGTGAAACAACTGGAAATGAATTGATGTGATTCATTTTGAGAAATGACTAATACTTTCTTGCATTGTTTTTGCTTGTAGGTAATTGAAATACTTAAGACAAGAAAGATCATACAAAGTGTAACCTTCGGAGTACATGTCAGAGGGATGATGCGTTAATAAATATGACTTTAGGAATGATTTGATGAAATTCATTGTGCCAAATTAACCTCAGTTTCAAAAATAAATTCAGAACTGGATTTAAAGGCTTTTGAAGACTATTACCTGTGTCAAACAGGGGGGAAAATGCCTTATCCTGAACTGCTCAGAGTTCAGACTCTTTTAATGGCTTTTTTAAAAAATTCATTATCTTTCTTGAAGAATGAAAGGCAAAAGCTTTCTCCCCAGCTACCCCAAACTAAGTGCAGATTAAGCACGCTGTGCTCTCTAGGAATGGGAATGGGTTTGTTCTAGGTTTCATGGGCAATTAAGGTGTGATGGGAAAAAGGAAAGTAGGCGAACTTTATCTTACCACACCTTTTTGTTTAGGATTTTAGGATTTGAAGAGTGAAAAAGGCGTGGGGGTGGAAATGCAGGAGATAGAGTGGGATACAACTCAAAGTAGGGAAGTAAGGACAAGAGGCCCTGTAAGACTGAACATTCGTTCTTTAAAGAAGAGAGGGACCACACCCCAAGTCTCCAAGAAGACAGTGGACCAGGAGGACCATGACCAGTCACTATTCTAGATCCCAGGGATTGGAAGGTGAATCCTCCACCTTCATCTTCCAAGTCTTCCAAGTTTCAGGGAGAGCTTTTGTTGTTTCATAAAGAATCTGACTGGCCTTCATCCCTGGTGCCTGGGAAAGAGAACCTAAATCCTCAGAATTTCCCAAGTAAAGGAGAGACACAGTTACTCATGAGCCCCTTGGATCAGACTGAGTTTATTTATACTAATGAGATGGGATGATTCAGGATAGAAGTGAGCCCACAGAACAACTAACCATGTGATTAGAGGGTATGGGGCTCTGAACCAGCCTGACCTTCAGGGAGGTGAGGGAGGTTGAAGATTGAGTTCAATTATGGGTCAATGTGATTGATTAATCATACCTATGTAATGGACAGGGAAGTCTTCTGGAATTTCCTTTTTGGTGAACACACCAATGAGCCAGGAGGGTGCTAAGCCCTGATCCTATAAGAAGAGGGCACAAAGGTTCTGTGTTTGAGGCCCTACCAGACCTTGTCTTGTGTCTCTTTATTCAGCTGTTCCTGAGTTGTATCTTTTAGGATAAAACTGTAATCACAGTATAGGGCTTTCCTGAGTTCTGTGAACCATTTTAGTGAATTATCAAACTCAGGAAAGATCTTGGGAACCTCAAGGATTTACAGCCACTTGGTCAGACGTGAAGACAGTCTTGTTCAGGACTGTGCTCTTTAACTTGTGGATTCTACACCAACTCCAAGTGGTTACTACAAGAACTGACCTGCAGTGTACCAGCTGGAGGTGAAACAAAATACATTCCCAGTCTGCACACCAGGCAGTCACGCTGCTGGCAAACCAGTAAATCCTATCTCCAGCAGCACAGTGGCAGATGATGAAGTTCTGTGCTTCACAGTGAGCCCGCTCTGGCCAGATCACCCCATGCGGAACCCCTCCACAATGCTCCAAGACAACAGTAAGGCCCAGTCAGAAGGTTGAGTCATGATAGCAGCAGAGAGACTCTGAAGTATATTAGGAAAGTCTTTCCACCTATTCTTGGGCTAACCTGAAAAATCTTGAAAACCTGGCCTGCTCAGTGAGTTTTCTTGTACAGGTGGTTAGCAGTTAGCTAAAACATCTACAATATTCCTGAAATGAACCTAGTCAAACACACAGCTCTCGGTCTTGACCACACATTATAATCACCTGACTAGCAATGCCTATGCAAACACACAAGTACAATCTTTGAGGAATCATCTCAAGTTATTGTACTGCAGGTAGAGCTTCACTGTGCTCCAGAGTCTGTGTTCATGGGAACAGTCACCCTATGGGAATATACGATAGCCAATTTCTTCTTGGGCGAGAGAAGTCTGATGGGGAGCCAGTAAATGGTTCCAATATTCCATAGAAGGAAAAATATGTCTTAATCTCCCTACCTATTAAGAGGAGCTTGAGTTCCAGAGCCCAGTGATACCGTGTAAAATGGTCTTTGAGCATTTATCAATGGAATTCCTCCCAAGCAATCTGTGGAAGCTACAAACCCAATTTTTACCATTCAATAACTAGAGAGGCAGCAACTTCCACAGATGCTTCCCAAAAGATTGTTATGTTTTCATTCCTAGGCACATGTTCAAGGTCCACCGTAGAGGAATCTGACTTCTGTTCAGACTGGCATTGCAAAGATTTTGAAAACACTGAGGAGAAAAGCAGATGGAAAATGAGACATCTATACACAAAATATAAATTTACTAGGATGTGAGCTATGATTGGCTGAATTTTTCCATGAGTGTCATAATATACGGCACACTCTGCTTGATAGAAGAGCAAAAATAAATTAGTCATTGAAGTCTTTAAGGACTTGAGGAGTTTGTCTCATTTTCATCCCTTGCCTAAATTTCAGATATAACAAAGGTTGATTCAAAATACTAAAGCAAATTTTAAATGTTGGTTAGATGAAAATTCAAAAGTTCTCACTCATTTCTCAAGCCCACTCTCCATATATGATCACTGATAACCATTTTTTAGTGTCCTCTCAGATCTTTTTCACAACATGAAGGACCACACAAAGAGGATTTTTAAATTTTTTAGAGTGAGTTGAGTTTATTTTTATAAAAAATGCAAGCTTTTTAACAATTGGTTAAAAATTGTTAACTTTTTCTTCCTGTTGCTTTATCATGGATGACGTATATAATTCATTTCAGTACATACAGATAGATGTATACTGAATTTAATTATTTTAAAAAGATAAGGGTTCTCATGATTGTACCTGGTGCCTATTTAATCTCTTACATATTAGTGGGAAATTAGGATATTTATACACTTTTGCTACTGCATGTAATGCTGCAATAAGTATAGTTCCACTTAGGAAATTCTGAGATCTGTAATTATAGACCAAATGGTATGTACTTTTTAAATATTAATTCAAAGTTGCTTTCCAACTATGAGATACCAGTTTTACATATGCCCTCCGATCTCTACTGGTGATGGAAAGGTATAATACCTTGGCTCATTTAAGTAGTTTTTTGCTTACTTTTCTTATCAGGATCATAGGTAGAGTAGAAAAAGGATACAGGAGACGGTATCATACTATTCCTATATTTGAGGTATGTTTTTTTATAATTTGGGGACTATAGAAACAATATTTGATTAGCTGTGAGTTTTTATGCTTTAAAATGCAAAATTAAATTCTTAGGGATATATTTTTATATAGTTATTTCTTTCAAACACTGTGTTTTGGCATCTCTTGACCAAAATCAGTATTGAGGTTTTTAAGACCCAAATGTGGTTGGTCTCAACCCTGGGTCTGTGCTGGAATCATAAGAGGAACTCACAGAACTACCTGGAAAAGGGAATGAATAGGGGAGTGAACATTTAAATCAGAATATCTGCAGGGAAAGATAGGCTTTGAGTAATTCAAGAGAGGCTCTCCAAGTGATGATAACCTACAGTCAAGGTTAAGGACAAGCACTCTAGATAGAATCTACATCACTAAATTGTAGATGTTATATCTTACTTCCTTTAAAAATAACTGAGGTAGAATTTGTTTTACAGAGTTTTTAAGTGATGATAAATATAGTTAGTCTTTTATGAAGTCCATATTTTTAAGAATTACATTTGAATCTGTTTGAACCCATGGTGTGATTTACCTGTAAAGATGTATTAATTTAGAGCCAACTGTGAATCCAAATGTAAACACCACTTTAATCATCATTTATAATAAGTGTCAAATATATTTATTATTGATTCTTAGGAAAATACACTGTTAACAACTGTGTCCTTCTAGAAATTATTCCTAATGATGTTTAGTCTTCATTTTTGTGACATTCATCTTACCTCTTCCATAGACATTCACCAAGCACTTACTATATACTGCTCTAGGGGCTTAGGATCACCATGAACAAGCAGTCATAATCTGTGTCCTAATGGTACCTATGCTATACTGAAAAAGTAAAATATATACATACATATTAACTAAATAAGCAGCTAAAATCCAAAACCCTGATGACACCAAATGCTATGTAAGTGGACCATGAGGAACTCTCCATTGCATTCCTGGTGGAAATGAAAAATGGTATTCCAGCCACTCTGGAAGACAATTTCTTACAAAACTAAACACACACTTAACAAATGAAATGAATCATGCTTTGAGGTATTTAATCAAGTGAGTTGAAAATTTGTGGACACACAAAAGCATGCCTGTGAATGTTGACAGCAGTTTTATTCATAATTGCCAAAAAGTGGAAAACCACTCAGATGTCTGATAAGATGAATGGTAATATATCCATATGATGAAATATTATTCAGCACCAAAACTAACTAACTAACTAACTAACTAAATAAATAAATAAATAAATAAATAAACAAACAAGGCTTCGAGCCATGAAAAAACATAACATGGAAGGGACCTTCAAAGAATATTCCTAGGGGAAAGAAGTCAGTCTGAATGGCTCTATATTGTATGAATCTGGAAAAGGCAAAACTACAGAGACACTGCAAAGATCAATGGCTGCCTAGAGTTGTACGGGGTATGGGGAAATGACTAATAGGTAGAGCATGGGGGATTTTTTTTAGGTCAGTGAAACTATTCTGTATGACATCAGATACATGATGACACTGCACATTTGTCAAAAACTTGTAGAACTGTACCACACAAAGTATGAACCACAATATAAACTACGGACATTAGTTTATGTGGAGAGCAGGCCATGAGGCGGCAAGGGCCCTACAGCCTGGGGAACATTCAGGGAATGAACCCCTAACTACTTCTCCTCCCTCCAAAACAGCCATATTCCTTTCTTCATGTTCCCTCTGCCAGAAGTCACATAGCTCTTTCTTTTGTCCAGTTAATCTTTAAGAACTATGCAGAGATCTTTTCCTTCTTACTTCCTGTCATATGTTAATGAAGTTGAGTAGCAACCGTTATGTTAGCAAGATAATTTGTCTTTACTCAAATCTTTCATATTTTCCAATCATGCTGTAAAACCCAAAATTATGTCTTTTTTTTATGCTACTTACCCATATTGTCTATGCTATTTCCCCCTGGAAAAACCGGGACAGATACTATAAAATAAAGCTGATTTTGTGCTTTGGGACTAGCTGCAGCCATCAGCTCAGTCAGATCTCCCAAACCCATCTTTTGTCTCTGTGTTTTCTCTTGTGCTGTATTTTTCTCAATCCCCACCGATTCCACTCTGGTTCACGCCCCTTCCCCATGCTGGTTCGAGACAGTTAATAATCAGGTATCCATACCAGTTCATCAGTTATATTAATCACATCAATGCAAGATGTTAATTGGGGCAAACTAAAGGCAAGGGTAAGAGGGAGTTTATGGAAACGGCACTTTCTGATCAGTTTTTCTGTAAACTTGAAACTGCTCTAAAACACGAAGTCTATTAATTAAAATAAGTAAACAAATAATGACTAAGAAAATAAACCTATAATATCAGGCAGCGTTTATGTTCTTAAATTTAAATTATTTCTCATTAACAACAGTACAAACAGCTCATTTTTAGCATATTAAATGAGATAGTTAATATTCACTTTTCATAGCTGGATTTAGTCAAGTTAGCAAAGGTGTTTTAGAGTTATAACCCCTGACCTACCTCAAGTATTCAAGGATGGAGATTTAGATTATGGCCATTCTCCTTTACGTGAAAAATAAAGATTACAGCAGCTATTATACTAAGAATTCAGTTCACAAATACAAGTAAGAAAAAGAGAAAAACATAAATTGGCATTTAGTTTTTAAGCACGTCTTGATCAGCTTTGGGACATATGTTTTGGGTTTGGTCAAAAGTAAATAAAGAATATATAATCATATTCATCTTACATCTGATAAAAAAAAAGAGTTGCCAAAGACCCAAAAATTTTCTAGTAATTTATTTTTTCTCTTTAGCTAAAAGTAAGAACAATGATCTAATCCTAGATTATGATATCTCTGGTGAGTTTTATTTTTAAATCATTACAATATTGTTGCCACAAGCAGTGTTACAGAATCAGAGCATGTCAGACCCTTTATGCATCCTATGGTATTAAGTCCTCATAATCCTTCTGCCAGATAAACATTATCATGTCATTCATACTTGTACTGAGATTCAGAGCAGTTAAAACCTTGCCCACCTCCACGTGACTAGTAAAGGGCAGAGCCTGGCTTAAACCTGGACTCCTACAATTTCTCGGACTCCATTCTTTCTGGTACTCAACATCACTCATAAACCAGCTCTGCTTTTCAGCTTATATATATATATTTTTTTAAGAGATGAGATCTTACTCTATTGCCCAGGCTGAAGTATGACGGAATGACTATAGCTCACTGCAACCTTTAATTCCTGACCTGAGTAATCCTCCAGCCTTAGCCATTTGAGTAGCAGCTGGTACTATAGGTGTACACCACCACATCCAGCTAATTTGGTGTTTTTGTTTTTGGGGTTTGGGGGTTTTCTTCTTTTTTTAATAGAGATGAGGTCTCCCTGTATGCCTAGGTACCTGGTCTCGAACTCTTGCCCTCAAACAATCCTCCTACCATGGCCCTACTGAAGTTCTGAGATTATAGGCATAATGCATTACACTGGCCTATACATTTAATTTGATAATTAATTTGGAGGGACAGGTTCAGTAAGTAAGACTGTCACAGTAAAAGACTTGGAAACAATCTTAGTAAACCCAAAACAAGGTAAACTTTTTAATTATACAAACACTTGTCATGCTGCATAAGTGTCTCAGATCTACTGAGGTTGGTAGGATCCTCAAATAAAAATAAAAATATATTTCACTTTATAAAAAGTTCTCAGTTATGTGGACCCATACTCTATAGCAAGATCTAATATGCTATTCTCAAAGGAGCATTATGACCCTTGCTTCTACAAATTGTATTCGAATATTCATAAAATAGGAGAAAAATGGCATTTGCTTCCCAAACTTACTGCTGTCTGTGCAATTGTCAATTTTTCCTGCCACTGAGTGGTACTTCAGCACATACCTCTCCTACACTCATTGAAATTTTGGCCTCTTCACCTTCGAGGAGAGAGTAACACAAAATGATCATTACCTCTCCCTGATGTTTAATCAGGGTTCAGCAAGTGAAGGTCCTTTTATGAAAGCTCCCTGGCAGGAAATCAAAGCCCCTTTCTTCAAAAACAATAAAACATGAAACAGAGGGATCCATCTGTCAATCAAGATAGATTGCTCTATTTAAAAAAAAAGAAGGTTCCTCAAAGAATAAAAAGCTTTCACACTAATTAATATCCATTAAAATCCCTACCAGTTTAAAGGCTTGAGCAAAGTGAAGAATTATCCAGCTAATTCAAATCCAGGAGGGACTTCTGTATAACTTATCTGGACTGACCAAAAAAAGTACTTACCCCCAAAAGACCATGGTAATTAATTCCAGTTTTCACTTCATGTTTGCAAACACAGCCTCAGTGTGTCAGCCCTTATAAAAATTTCCTGCAAGTGTGACATTATAATCAATTATTGAGAAGCAAGTCCAATTCCATACACATCTATTGTTACCTCCATAACACCACACTCTCTATAGGTTCCAGAATCACAGAAATGATTAATTCAAATCCTTGCTTTTGAGCAGTGCACATTTGGAATTCTGCTTCCTCAGGGGGCTTTCCCACATCCTATATTCTCTTACAGATAGCGAAGAAAGTCAGACGAGGCAAAGGGACCTTACACCATGCACCTACATTTCCGGTACTTCATCCTTCCCAAGTGATAATCCCACCCATGGCTGCATATTTCTCAAGTTAGGCCTTTTTTATCTTTGGACAGCTTTTTAATATAATCATTTTGATATCTGCCAGTATAATCGGCAATAACAATTAACTGCATGCAGCTGATTTAGGGAAACTTGCAGAGACCTGCAGCACAGTGAGGAAGAAATCTCACAGTGGTACGACAGCAAACTCCTCTAAGTGGCTTTTCATCAAACACACAGACCACTAGATTAGAAGGAAGCTTGACAATCTAAAAGCCTATTTTAAAAGGCTTTTTCCCTTTTAGGTCTTTATTATCTCTTTCACCAGCAAGTACACAAATGTACAAATGTCCTTCTTCCTTCACACCTGAAACACACACACAGAGGCACACATGCACAGGTATTGCAGAATAATACTTATTAGGTAATCTAGTCAACCAAGGAACAGTACCCATAATTACGGACTCTGCCCATCTGCCTCCACTGACAGACCTTCTCTAATTTTAACTTTAAAAAGTACCAGCAATTCAAGGGGCACATGAGCATACTAAACGCTCAAAGCCCTAACTAAAAGAATAATTTCTGAACTCAAGTCCTAAAAAATGCTGCAACAGAAAATCTGCCTTCCCTGCCTACATGTTGATGGCCATCTTTAACTACACTGAACTGAACGGGGACATTCCTGCAGCAATTTTCACTCAAATCTACTCCCCCATGTAGCTGTGTCTAGGAGACAGCTGAACAAGTAACTTGTAAAATAGACTATGATCTTCGGGAGGAAGGCTACAACCCATCAACCCAAGGGCAGATGGAGGGAAAAACTCAGTCTGGCAAACGTTCTCCATCTAAACAGCTTCAGAATTCAGAGTCCTACATTCTTTTACCACTGTCACTCTGATGAAAGTATAGTCAAACAAATTAGGAGAACATGATTTAGCTAGAATGAGAAAATGTTTGGAGAACATGTTTCTGTTACCTTAATATACAAATCACTCCTTTTCATGGTAAGTTGGAAAAGACATACATTGCCATGGGAACCTCTGGGGGGCGCTGACTGATCCCATCCTGCCTGTGCATGTTCTTTCCCCTTCTGTGCTCACTATCCGCCCAATTTTCTCCCACTCACAAACTGTGAAAGACCACCAGGCCCAAAGTTCTCTCGCACAACTTCTCTCCACTAATCCCACTGAGGTCTGGCTCCCGATGACCTGTATATATCCTGCCTACTCGGTGCACTCAGCATTCACCCAGCACACATTTACCGAGCACCTACTTCTGCTGGGGCTGGGGATATACAATGAGACTGCTGGTCTAAGGCACACATGCATCCTGTTCCACAACACGCCTCCTGAGCGCCACAGTCTTCTGCTGGCGGAGTGGGTAGATCAAAGAACAAGTGGGTTTCCAAATATGCAACGCTCACACAGTTTGCAAAAAAAAAAAATATGTAGCACTGAGAAGGGACAGAAGATGGGGACAAGGAAGAATTTCTGGCAGGCTTCCAGGGAACAATATTCTGTGGAGGTCTTGGAGAAGTATTAAGGTATTTTTAAGCTGACAACACCTCAGGCTGAGGAGACAGAACTTCCTGAGTGTCTCTTGGAAGTTTGGAAAGTCAGGGGTAAAAATAAGGCTGGAACTAAAGTTTGAGAAGGAGGCAGGGGTCAGTGCTGGAAGCCTTGTCTGCCTCTCCAGAAATTCTCACTTTGGCTGAGGAAGTTAAAGGGGTTACCCTCAGGTGGATAATGTAATGAGAGCTATGGTTTAGTAAGATGATTTTAAAGAGTGAAATTTCTGATCTAATTTAAAGAGATAAAGTAGAAGGTGCCATGTTAGACATGAGAAAATTGATAAAATCATATTTGTGAATATTAAACTCATGCTATTTCCTAATAAAACGTAAATTATCACAACTAAAAACATTAGAAAATCTGGAAAAAGTACTAAAACATTTTGCAGACTATCTCCTTTTTAGAAACTTTTTTGAACAGAACATATCAAATGTATAAAGGTGAAACGATACACAGTGAACCAGCCCCAGACGCTCAGTTTCAAATTACTCTGATCGACTCTCCCTCCCTGCTATTCCTGAGATTATTCTTAAGCAAATTCCAAACATTCTGTAATTTTGTCAGTCAATAATTAGAAATTCTAAAATATTTTCTAAGAACAATCCTTCCAGAACCAACTCATAGTGAATTATTTCAAATCTTTCTTCCCCCCACCACCACCTTATTTTCTTAAATTTCTGTTTGGTATGAAGGTATAAATGATTAGTTGATATCGTTTGCATTTGAAGTCTAAGTTGTAGTTGTATCCATTACAACCACATATGTTATATGCTTCCATTGTGCCTACGGGGTGATCTTTCATATCTCTTACCTGCGGAGCCTTGAAAAGGATGGGATGGTTTACAAATTAGGCAAAAATCCAGGGTACACCAGTGTATAAACCTGACCCCTCAAAAATAAGAAAAGGAAACTTAAGACGAATTTTTATGCGAATATAAATACAAAATCCTAATTGTGAGATTTTGTAAAGATACGAAAGATTCATGCATTAATACTAAATATCACAGAGAATTTGTTCAAAAATCGTAAGTGCCCATATAAAAGATTCTAAATTGAACCCCTACTATAACTAAGTCAAAAAAGAAAAGAATGTATCTTCTATCTGAAGACAGAAAAACATTTAAGTATTTTCACATTTATTCCTAATTAAAAAATGCCTAGTAAAATAGCAATAGCAGGTTTTTCCCTCACCATCACATTAGGTGTGTAATACATGTGGTATTCCATTTAGTTTCAGAAATAATGCAAGGATACAAGCAAACACGTAGGAGTACATCACAACAGAGCTTATTATATGAAGGAAAGCACAACATTTTCACAAAGGAAGGCTTGAATCGCTATACAATGCTGCTACACGGTAAAAAATGATACTGTAAAGTGCTCATTTCTCAAATTTATATAAATATTACTCCACTCAAAGCTCCACTAAAAATTATATTGGCATTTTATAAAATAAGTCTAAATTTCACAAGGAAAAGGGAAAATAGCCAGATTGTATTTTTAAATGATGCACACTATTAGATAATGAAAATTAATTTGCAAGTTTAATGTGTGCTATTAACAAGATATAGAACAATAAAACAGACTAGAAGTCTGTAAGTAGTAAAAATTGAATCCTTTATTCTCATTAAGAATAATATAAGAAATATTAAAACTTAAAAAATGAAAAACAATCAGAAACACAGTAGGCATCAGTAGGAGAGAAGGCATTTCTTCACAAGTTAAAAACCATAAATAAAAGGCTAAGAGGTTTGCCTTTAGGGGAAGAAATCCAAACACTCAAGGAAAAACTATCTGAACCAAAAACATCTGGCATCTGTACCAGAGATAGAGTTATTAACATTAATATACATTAAGAGCTACCTCAAATCAGATAGTAAAGCAGAAATATCTCCAAAAACAGGAAACTCTTAAGAGCAGATTAGCAGGGTACTGGCGAAACTTATTAAAGGTAGAATATTAATGTCTTTATATAGTGATCAAGGAAATGCCATGAAGGATATCTGTAACAGTATGATCAAAATATTTCTGAATGTGTATGAATTGTGCCCTGTGATTGCACCAATGTACATAATTATGATTCAATAAAATTATTTAAAAAAATAAATAAAAATAAAAAAATAAAAATAAACAAAAAGGAAAAGTTCAACCTATGGACTACAGAAAGAAATTTCAGAGAAAGAAAAAAGGGAACAACATTCCAAAAAGGGAACAAAAGAAGAGTGAATTCTTCTGTTTTTTTTTTTTTTTTTTGAGGCAGAGTCTCACTATATTGCCCTCAGTACAGTACGTGGCATCACAGCTCGCAGCAGCCTCTAACTCATGTGCTTAAGCGATTCTCTTGCCTCAGGCTCCCAAGTAGCTGGGACTACAGCTGCCTGCTACAATGCCCAGCTATTTTTGTTGTTGTTGTTGTTGTTGCAGCTGTCATTGTTGTTTAGTAGGCCCAGGCTGGGTTCAAACCCACCTGCCTCGGTGTATGTGGCTGGCACCTTAACCACTGAGCTACAGGCGCCGAGCCTGAAGAGTGGATTTTTGAAAATGATGGACTATGATAACAGAAGATAATGATGAATTGATTGAGTGATTGATTTCTATTAACATGGTTTAAAGACATATAGGCCAATTTTTTTAAATTTGATAAAGACTACAAATTCCCATATCACAATGAATCTGAAACAAGATTCACATGTATTTAAAAATCATAGAAACATCATAAAACCCAAGTACCTTATAACTAAGTTGCTAAAAGTCCAGTGATTAGAAAAACAAACCTTAAAGTACCCTAACAGAGACACACGAAATTCAGGTAGAGAAACAAGAAAAAAGAATCACCTCAGACTTCTTTTAGTAAATTATGCAAGGTAGGGGACAATGGAATACCATGTTTAAAATGCTAAATGGGAAAAAAAAGAAAGCAGAGTCAAACTAAAAATTCAAAAGTAAAAGCAAAATAATTTTTTTAAAGGTTCAATTAATACATAATAATTTTACACATTTATGAGGCACTAGTGATATTTCAATACATGTATACAATGTATAATGATTAAATCAGGTGATTGGCTTCCCATCACCACAAATATGTATTGTTTCTTTCTGTTAGGAACATTCCAAATCATCTCTTATAGCTGTTGTGAAATATACAATAAGTTATAGTAATAGTCACCTTACCTTACTTTAGAACACTAGAACTTATTCCTTTTATCTAATTGTAATTTTTTACCATTAACAAATCTTTCCTTATTCCCCCTCACCCTACCTTTCCCAACCTCTAGTTACCAGTATTCTACTTTCTACTTCTATGGGATTGAATTTCTTAGCCATTACATACAATTGGGAACAACCTACATTTAGTGGGTTGTCTTTTTGTGTCTGGCTTACTTCACTTAATATAAAATCTTCCAGGTTCATTCATGTTGCTACAAATGACAAAATTTCATTTTTTAATCATTGAATCATATCCCATTATGTATCTATCCGATGTCTATTTGTCCATTGATCCATTGATGGACATTTAAATTAATTTCATATGTTGGCGATTGTGAATGGCATTGTAATAATAAACATGGGAGTGCAGATAGCTCTTCAGCAGATAAATATCGTTTCCTTTGGATATATACCAAATAGTAGAACTGATGAATAATATGGTATTTCTACTTCTAGTTTTTTAAAAACCTCTATATTGTTTTCAATAATGACTATTAATTTACACTCCCATCAGTAAGGTATAAGAGTTTCTCTTCCTACAAGTTCTGACCAGCATTTGAGTTTGTTTGTTTGTTTTTACCTTTTGGTAATAGCAATTTTAACTGGGGTGAGATTACATCTCCTTGTGATTTTGATTTGAATTTCTCTAATGACTATTAATGCTGAGCATTTTTTATAGAGCTGATGGCCATTTGTGTGATTTCTTTTGAGAAATGCTATTTAAATCATTGCCTATTTTCATTAGATTATTTGGTTTTTTGCTGTTGAGTGTCTTATATATTCTAGATATTAATTCCTTGCTGGATTTATAGTTTACAAATATGTTCTCACATTCTGTAGTTTGTCTTTTCATTTTCTATTGTTCCTTTGCTGTTCAAAAGTTTTTCAGTTTCATATAATCCCGTTTATCTATTTTTGCTTTTATCGCCTGGGCTTTGAAATATTAGCTATAAAAATTTGCCCAGACAAATGTCCTGAAGAATTTCCCTTACATTTTATTCCAGTAGTTATACAACATGGGTCATATATCTAAATTTTTAATCTATTTTGAAGTTTTTTTGTATATGGCAAAAGATAGAGGTCTAGTTTCATTGTCCTGAATATGAATATCCTCTTTCCCTAGAACCATTTATTAAAGAGATTGTCTTTGCCCCAATCTATGTCCTGTGGTGCCTATGTAAAAAATCAGTTGGTGGCTCAGCACCTGTGGCTCAACGGGCTAAGGCGCTAGCCACGTACATCTGAGCTGGTGGGTTCAAATCCAGCCCGGGCCCTCCAAACAACAATGGTGGCTACAATCAAAAAAATAGCCAAGCTTTGTGGTGGGCACCTGTAGTCCCACTACTTGGGAGGCGGAGGCAAGAGACTCACTTGAGCCCAGGAATTAGAGGTTGCTGTGAGCTGTGATGCCACACCACTCTATCCAGGGTGACATCTTAAGGCTCTGTCTCAAAAAAAAAAAAATCAGTTGGCTATAAGTGTGTGAATTTATTTCTGAGTTTTCTATCTGTTCCATTGTTCTGTGTGTCTGTTTTCATGCCAGGTTGCATTATGCCTTCAGGTGTGTTCTTTTTGCCCAAGATTTTTTTGGCTTGTTCAGGGTCTTTTGTGGTTTCATGTAGTCAACTAAAGCTTCCAGGACTTTTTTCTGCCATTGGATACTTGCACATTTTGGTTCTTACAGCTAAACATGGGAATTTACCTCTATTCCTATCAAATCTGTTTGTTAAATTTAGCCTATAATTTCAGGCTATTAAGATTCTTTTACTTTTTAAATGTCATGATTCCATCACTCAGAATAATAGTACACATTTTATCTCCACTAACATATTATTTATAAATTTCATTAGGAATAGACGGATGTTTCTTTTAAGAAACACTTTCTTAAGTCACTATTCACAAAACAAATACCATTTTCTAGCATTCCTTTGCTAAGTCATGTAAGTTGCTACAAATTTATCCACATACATAGCTTTTCAGATCCTCTCAAGCCAGTGGTTCTTGAACTTAGGGCTGCAACAGAATCTCCTAGAGGACTTGTTAAAATACAGATTGATGGGACCACATCCTCAGAGATTCTGATTCATTTACAAAATTTTCCCAGGTGACGCTGATGCTCCTGGTCCAAGGACCACAATTAGAGAATCACGACTTCACTTCATAACATAAAGATAGGTTGATAGTCCAATATCAACCTATTTGTTGTTATTACTTTGCATTCTACTTTTGAAATGGCATAGGGATAAGATAAGGATCTTCAGGATTATTGAAAGTTTGTATGACAATAACAAAGATTCCTAAAGTTCTCAAAGCACATAAAATTATTATATTCAGAATATTGATGTATTTGAGTAAGTTGCTTCATAATACGGCCTCTCTCCTCTCCATTCACAGGTTAGTCTCTATAATTATACTATTGCATGTGGCTATAGAGAATATGGAATTTATGCATCTATTAAATACTGAGAAAGATTCTTATATTCTATAAATAATCATCTCTGAATATCATTCTATTGGGTAATGCTGTGCATGAAATATGCTGGGTGATTTTTCACTCAGGTGGCTGAATTTAGAAACTGCATATATGGGAGACAAATAGTCTTCAAAAGGAAGAACTCTAAGGCTTGGTTGTACTGTGACATTTTTCACTATTCATGCAAAACTGATAAAGAAATGGCATGACTCTTTATGTTGTCAATAAGTAATCATAAGCTTACTATGATCTGCACATGCACAGGTTTTTAAGGTGGTCTCTCAGTTCAGCCATGGCTCAGACATACCCCATTTTCCAAGCTTTTAGAACTCATGCTTTCCTACATTTTGTTTTCCTTATCTTGAGCTTTACACTGCTCCTCTAGCGCGGACCTTTCCTTCTCAATACGACCTCTCCCTCTATTTATATTACACTACTCTCAAGTGTCTAGAAGATACTATTTTCTAGGATGGATTATAAGCTGGGAGAAAGGAAAGATAGAGTTTGAAATAGGAAAATAACTAGTATAGAAATGTCTGGGTGGGAGGGAGAAAATAATATAACTAAAAACAAGTGGGTAAACTCATGCATAGGTGTGGGCATACATAAGCTCACACTTGGAGTGAGAAAGGATGACAATATAGACCACATGCTGCAGGGGGACACATTATCTATGTTCTGAGAATGAGAAGAAAGAAGAAAGGATTGATACAGGGTGACCATAAAGTTAATGTGCAATTTAAAGTAATGTGCATTTTTTTAATTGTTTCAGATTCATTGAAGGTACAGAGAATTAGGTTATCTTATTTACATTTGTTAGTTAAAGCCCCTCTTATAGCTGTGTCTCACCCCCAAGAGGTGTGCCATACACCATAATCTCCCATCCCCTACTGTCCCCATCCTTACTTCCCATTATTCCCTTGCCCACTACCTTGAATTGATTTGAGTTTTTCACTTATGTGAGTATGTATTAGATCATCTACTGGCTTCATATTAGAATTGAGTACCTTAGATTCTTGCTTCTCCATTCTTGTCATACTTTACTAAGAAAAATATATTCCAACTCTATCCAGGCTAAGTAATATTCCATGGTATACATATTACACAGTTTGTTAATCCATTCCTAGGTTGGTGGGCATTTAGTATATGTCTACACAGAAAAAAAAAATCATTTTATCATAAGGACATTTGCTTACTGGAGCTCAACAATGTGTGATTTAAAAATTTGCTCACATGGCCAGGTGCAGTGGCACACACATCTAATCCTAACACTCTGGGAGGGCAAGGCAGGTGCACAGCTTGAGCTCACGAGTTTGAGACCAACCTGAGCAAAAGTAAGACCTCATCTCTACCAAAAAAAAAAAAATGGAAAAATTGAGGCAAGAGGATCTCTTGAACCCAAGAGTTGGAGGTTGCTGTGAGTTATGACACCACGGTACTCTACCCAAGGCAACAGCTTGAGATTCTGTCTCAAAAAAAAAAAAACTAAATAAAATAAAATAAAATTTTGCACATGAACTTTATGGCCACCCTGTATACATTGAGGCAATTATGTAAGTGGTAGGAGGAGAGTTCAAGTTATTTCACAACTTAGTTACCTTGATTGTCTTGCTACAGTGGCAGAACACAGAGTCTGTAAAGAACTAAGAGATGTGAGCAGATGTATGACTTGAAACAGTTAGTGACAGTCTGTATTGGCTGAAGAGGAACATGAGAGAAGGAAAATGATGAAGCATCAAGATCCTGGCAAAGTTGCAGAACAAAGGTTTATCCAGAGATGAGCTGACGTGGTATCAGCATGAAAATGCTTCAGTAAAAGAACAGAGAATGGATTAGCAGAGCATGGCACTAAGCCCAAATCCATTTCTACAAAAACACAGGGAACAGGATGCTAGAGATCCTAGTAAAGCAGTTACGTGACTGATGCGTGAAGTCGAGATTACATACTGGGAGGGAAATATCAATAACTAAAGATGAAGAATTCCAAAATTAAGGTGAAATCACGTGTTTACTAGGAATGAGTACATGAAAAGCTGTACAAGAAAATGAAATCTTGAAGCTTAACAACTTTGGATGGATATAAGGTCCTTGGGCCGAGAAGGTTTATGGTATGGCCGTGGTCTGAGTACCTGACTTGTGGTGATGTTTGATGCTGCTAGAGTTGGAGACAGTAAAAAGTTATAAAACTATGCCACTAAATGCACTATCAATAGGACACTGAAATTATAAAAGATACTGCAAGACATGGAACAAAGAAACATAAGCCAAGAAGCAACATTTTTACTCTAGAGAGGGTAATCAGAAAATTAGTTGATAGCAAGTAAAAAGACAGAATAATTAACCCTAAGCTATGAGTTAAATAGCTAACATAAATTATGCATTATATACCCAGCTCTGTCACTGTTTATAATCACATTTTATATTCACCACAACCCACTTTACAGTTAAAGAGCTGAGGCCCAGAGAATTAAGGCAGCTTGCTCTGTATCACCCAACTAGTAAGAGGCAATGTCAGTATTCAAACCCATGAGTCAGTCATCTGGTCAGTAACTCTAGCCAGAGTCCTTGCATTTAATCGCAATCCTCATTTCAGGAGGAGCAAAGACTGCATCCGAGGGTAGAAAAATCACGGTTTGGAGTATGTTAGGAAGAAAATCAGCAGAAGAATAAACTTAAATATTTAATAAATTACTAACACGAATTAAAGCTCAGTTTTTCAGATTCCACCATACTGATCCACATGAGGTTGCAATTTAATATAGTACAAAAAAAAGAAAGAGTAGCTAACAATTAAGTGGCCTACTTTTCTTAGCGACAACTACTCTTTGGGGCAAATAGCTTGTAAATAGATTCGAGAGTACTTCTGTCCTTGGGGATACAAGAATGTAATGAACAGAGGACCTGCATTTGAAACTTTCTTACATGTTTTTTCAAATCTACATCACTGTTTTCAACAATAAAATCCACAGTTTATAGAGTTAGATTCTAAAAGCCTGCCACATTATTATTCATGTATTTTATTATGCAGTTAAAAACAAGATTATAAAAATAAATATTTTATGTTCCATTTCAAATCAAATTTCCTAATTAATTCTCTCGTAAAAGAGGAGAAAAGTTCACACACACACACTCTATCTCCCTCTCTCTCTTTTTTTTTTTTTTTTTACAGTGGAGCCTAAGATAGCCAGCCAAATAAAGGGTGAAGGACTTAAACATATATGCTCCTTCTCTAACAGAAATGAATTCGAATAATTTCACTCTAGTATAACTGATTTCTAAGAGAAATCTAGGTCACTAGCATTCCTGTCCCCCCACTTCTTTTCCAGAGCTCCCCATTCTCATCCTCTCCCTCTCCTTGAATCCTACCAACTCCTCTATATTAATAATCAATATAATACTCCAGTGGGGTCCAGGCAATCATATCTTGCCTCTGAACAAGAGCAAAGAAATCAGTTGATCTTTTGGCATTTATAAAAATTGTGCCAAACAGACTCTAAGATGACCAACCAAGATCCCTACTCTCCTGGTCTTCATGACTCTGTGTAGTCTCTTCCCCTTGAGTGAGGGCAGGAAATGTTTTCTAAATAATAGTACATAGCAAAGATGATAGGATACTTCTTCCTTCATTACACTAAAGTGTATAAGATTCTTGCCCACACACTCACCCTACAAACCCTTTGCTGTCTTGATAAACTACATGAGCATGATGGGAAAGCCCATGTGGTAAGGACCTCCACAAACTATGAGTAGCCTCTAGGACTGCAGGTAGCTTCTGGGAACTATGGGTAGCCTCTAGGAACTATTGGAAGCATTTAGGAACTAAATATGGCCTCCAGCTAACATTAATCATGAAGCTGGGGCTCTTGGTTCTACATTTGCAAGGAAATAAATTCTACCAACTACCTGAGTTTGGAAATGACTTCTTCCCCAATTATGCCTCCAGATGAAAAGGAAGTTTGACACCTTGATTACAACTTTGTGACACCCTAAAGAGTGAGCCTAGCTAAATTATGCCAAACTTCTAACCCACAAAAATTATAAGTAACAAATGTGATTTTAAGGCACTAAGTTCATGGTTAATTTGCTATGAAACAAGAGAAAACAAATGCATGTGTCTTCCTTTGAATCTTCGACCCAAACACTCTACACTGAAACCCCCCTTATTCTGGCTCTGTCTCTTAGCTACTTTACTTCATAGAATCCTCCAGACCCTGACTCCCCTTCTTGTCTATATATTAATTTTCTCCTCACATACAGCCTTCTGCAGAGACCATGTTCCACCACTTATACACCATCTTGCTAGTATCACCAACAACCTAATGTTTAGCAAATACCTGACAAATCCCCAATCATGAATAAACTCATCTATTTTCTTTCTCTATTCTTACTCTGTGGTCATTGAGAAAATTATTCATCTGTGCAAATTGGTGATACTGAAAATTTATAAGTGAAAATTTATGATTTATAAACAGAAATATTTGTTTTACTAAAAATAACCAACAGGGTGTGTGCATTTTGCAAAGAATATTTTTAAAGTGACTGACAAAGTACTGGATGCAAATTTAAGTGAGAATTCTCTCCACTGGTAGATAATGAATATAAAGGTGATTTCTTCACTATTTAAATAATGTTATTTCAATGATATTTTTAAATCCTACAATATTTAGTTATTCAATCATTCCTCATATGCCTGCCTCAAGGAAGTGAGGGAAATATGGCTTCCAAAAATCTTTAAAACCCCTCCTTGTGACTTAGTAGAAGTCATGTCACAGGTTTCTGCCCTCATTTCAGAAACAGTAATATTTTTCATGTTATTTGGTGAGAAGAACTACTGTGATGTTCTAATTTTCTTTGACTTAAGGTATTATTGGCTAGAATGCCAATGGCTCTTGAGAACATAATGGAATTGCTCTGATGGCTTACAATTCTTGAGAGTGTGAAAGATACAGCTAAACCTTTTGTCAAATGTATTAGATTGTTCTTGGTTACTGCCCTTGTCGTGTACTAACAAAGACTCTCTTAACTGCTATCTCTTCTACTTCTTCACAGATATTCCTAAGTCCACTATGTCTATATTTTCCTCTTTTTTAAATACTGAAAATTCAGAAAATAACCAGAGATTTTTTAAAATTTTTTTTTTTTTTTTTGTGGAGACAGAGTCTCACTCTATCGCACTCGATGGAGTGCTGTGGCATCACAGCTCACAGCAACCTCCAGCTCTTGGGCTCAAGCAATTCTCTTGCCTCAGCCTCCCAAGTAGCTGGGACTATAAATATCTTTTTTATAAGTTAATTTAAATGCTAATTTAAAAAATTACATTGACTAATTAGCATTGTATACTCAGGATAGTCTTTTCATCAGAGCTTGGTTTTTTTCACTTCTAAGAATATATAGTCTTAAAATAAGTAGAGTTTTTATATGTTACTTGTATTTGCTAAGTATGGCACTAAATTTTCTTCTTTGTAACTTTTTACTTCCCTAAAATATCTTGAACTGTTTCTTCTTCTTGCTCTCAGTATATTTCATCTTCTTCTTTTTCTTTCTTTTCTTCTAGCAGTTTTATAAAGTTAGCCCCCCTAGTATATCCAAATCTAGAGTCAAAAGATAAATTGTATTCTCTTCCTCCATAGGAATTATGTTTAGTTGGTAATGGACCACAAAATAATGTTTAAAAATGAATAGCGTATTTATTTATTCATCACTCCTAGAACAAGCTTTATGCAAAGCTATGAATTCACTTCACTTATGCCCCTGCCAGATTCCATGAAATAAGTGAAGTTAATCATAAGTTTCTTTTATCCCCTTTCTACCCTCCTTCCATCCTTCCCACAGTACCTCCTTATATCAAAGCAGCAAGTGCTAGGCAACAACCTTGGTTCCACTTTTCATAAGGACCCATCCACTTGGCAAATGTCTACTGGATGCTTAATACACAGGGGCCCCTGTGATGCCCTCCCCTTCCTCAATGACAAGTTAACTGCTCTTCACCACTCAGGCCTGAAATCAGTCAAAACCTCTGGAAGCTGTACTTCTCCCAAGATCAACTTGCTCAAGGTAGTAATGGTATTTTCACTTGAGCTCCCTTAAATTGTTTCTTATTGTTACTTACACAGTAACTAAAAGGAAAGAAAGAAAAACAAATAAATCCTATTACTGGAATGAGATGTGTTATCTTTTGTCACACAGGCTTGGGGAAAATCCTTTATTCTTATTCATAGAAAGAAGCATATCCAATACTTCTTTTCTGAAGGTTTGGCTTTCCTCACAAGACTTCTCTGCAGCTTTTGGAAAAAATAAAATAAAACCTTGGCTAGTAACGAGCACTCTGATTTCATAAAAATACACCAACAGTAATTTATGATTTCTTCCCCCTTTAAAAGCAGGGAGAAATAAATTCCTACCTCTAAAATACACTCCAGTTCAAAGCCTACTGGGTGACCTGCATGCTTAAGGTTTCTTCTTAGAAAATTTAACTAAAGCAACGGAATTTAAACAAACTGACTCCATAGCCCAGTTTAGGGTTCATTTATCAGATAAACATTAAAGTCAATTCAGTCCCATCAATAGAGCCTCTACTGCAGTCGTCATCGGAAATAACTTTGTGTATGTTGGTTAAGCCGGATTTTAGTCATTTCAGCATTTGTTCATAGATAGCCTGTTTCCCTTTGGATTACAGAAGCAGGAAGAATGTATAAAATTAGACTTCAAAGGAAAGAAAGCAAGTAACAGAGGAAAATATTTTGCTACTAGCCAATCTTATGGCGGTGGTTGTAGGTTGTGTGTGTGTGTGTATGTGCACGCGCTTGTGTGTGTGAGCAGGTGTATACATGCTCTCGCCCCTGAAATCCTGTGGGGCTTACCTGAACAAGGTGCCAGCTTTGAAAGAGACATGCACGAGAGACGCAGAGTTGGGAGGAGATGCAGAGCTGGGAGAAGGCAAGCTGTAACGCTGACCTTTCGTTATTAAAGATCCAGTCAAAAATATATTCACATTTTTCTTAGTCTTTTCCTTCCTAACTTTTTTTTTTTTTTGCACTTTTTTTGGGCTGGGACTGGGTTTGAACCCGCTACCTCCAGCATATGGGGCCGGTGCCCTACTCCTTTGAGCCACAGGCGCTGCCCATCCTTCTTAACTTTTTTGATGAATGTGTATTCATAGTATCAATCTCATTCTATAAAATTAATTACATAATTTATAAATCTAATTACTCTGGTATCCCACCAGGCATATTTCCTCCCAGATCAAATATATCTAACCACAAAGAAATGACAAGTCGAAGAAATTCCTACAAAGTTCTTCCTCTGGTCTTGACTTTGGGTCATTGCTTCAGTCTCCATTTCCCTTTGTCAACAGAGGAAGAACTGCCCTAAATGCTCAGTCAGGATGTGTATGAGCGTGTCAGAAAGACCTGGTCCCTTCAGCAGCTGAGGCCTGGCAGGGGCGGAATAACAACGGAGTGGGACGGAATAACAATCCCACTCCTGATGACAGGAGAGACCCACGAGTCAGAGAGAAACCACTGGCATGTGTGGTACCATCATCTTAGATGGCGCCAGCTGGGATATTTTCTGTAAAATCCATGAGGAGCCTTTCTAAGAAAAACCAAGTTAGGAAGGGAAAAACATGGCTTCATTTAATAAGGTCAGATTTATTATTTTAGAGAAAGGTCAAAGTCACAGGTTTGTACAGGTCATTTCTTCTATAGGTCAGTCTGTGTGTGGTGCCCACGTGAAGATTCATTCTCGGTACATCATGCATTTGACTTTAAGTAAATGAAGACCTGCCGTATCTCGGGTAAAGAGTTAAGTGGAGTTAAAGCTCTAACTACTTGTCCACCTAGACAAGCACATTTTCTCCCTTTCTCTGTAGAACAGAAAACAAGAACCAAAAATTATAATAACAATAAAAGCACAATCAAATGAATCCATTTGCACCCAGTCAAGTCTAAGGAGACAGAGTTTACAAGACACAAGAAGGAACTGGGGACAGGAAGGAAGTTTGTCAGGAGGAAAGGGTGGAGGGAACATAATGGTACCAGGGAAGGACGGCTGAAAGACAAGCTTTCTAGGGAAAGGAGAATGAGCCCTGAGGGGACTGGCAGAGCAGGGGGACAGGGAGGTAGTGAGGCTTTATTCCAGGCCTCAGAGCAGGAAACGGTTGGCTCAAGAAAGACAATTCCCAAATTTCTTCCCTAACATAGCCACTTGAAGCATTCTAAAGGCCCCACCAGAGTTCAGTGTGAATTGAGTCAGGATCACCTGAAATAATGGCCACCATCAGCCCAGGAGTGGGGCTGACACGGGGGATGGGAGGTGGGAGCGGAGTGGTCACTGCAGCTCCTTATCCCTCTGACACGCCTTGCACAGATTCTGCCCAGGGGCGACTTCTACCCTGCAGATAAGATTAAACTGCTGATATCCAGGACCTAGAAGATGGTGAAATCAGCTCCACAAAGGACAGGAAAGGAGAGACTGGCCGGACAGATGCCAGTTCACTGTGCTATGCCGAAGGAAAGATGGCCCCAAAGAATCATCTTTCATCATTATTCTGAACTCCATTTCCCTAGAAACACAGCCACTTTTTCAGAAATAACATCATGATGCCTGCTCAGAGGGTAATCAGAAAGCAAGAACTTTAAAGAAAAAATTTTCTAGACATTTTAAAAAATTAAGGTGGGAACTCTTTCCCCCTCCCTGGTAGGCTTCTAAATGTATATTCCACTTTTTCATCTGAGCTAAGAGGTTCCGTGTTCTCCATTCCATTCCACCCATCCACATTAAGAAACACAAACTTAGTCAGCGCTGCTGCCCTGAAGGCCTCCTTTGCCCTTTTTTCCACCTTTGTGAAACCCTGGGTGAAGTCTCCAGCAAGAATCCCCTCAGTAAGAGCCAAGTACGTACTTGCAAGGCCCGAAGACACTTGTGTTGTTACTAATTTAAGTATAATGCATTCTCTGATGATAACTCTATACATCAATATTCATAGAAAGTTAATTCTCATGAGAGCATAACATTTAAAGTTTACAGAAACAAAATAATCAGGGTATAGCTCATGTGCTTAGCATATGAATATAAGTTGATTTTAGTTCCTGTGGAATTTGATCTTGGTTTTGTCTTTCCTGAAGGACAAAATCCTTGGTTCCATGCTCACTTCAGTGTGGGGCCACTTCTGTGTTCACTGAAGTTACTCCTGAAAACCTCCGCAGTCCTCCTCCACCCTCTCTCATGGACCAAGGAGGGGGGACTGTCATCAATTTTCTAATAATGACTAGCCATTGTTTAGAAGGGCACCTGCCCCTGCACTGACACTCTGCGTTACATTTAAAACCACTTCTCTGCTCTCCTGCTGCCCCTCCCACCTGCTCCAAACCAGTCAGCAATCTCTCCTCTCAGTGGCAACTTCCGGACTTCTCCTCCCAACTCCAAGCCCTTCGTTTCTCACCAACCTACGAAGACCTGAATCCCTGAGTCATTGGAACGCATGTCTTCATTTGTTCCTGTTAATTCAGGTCTGGTAACTACGCAGTTAGGTTAATAAATATGAAATTTCCAATTTCCTTAAGTACTAACTTTGACGACTAATACCTCTGACATTTACCTTGACCGTTCTTGTCTTATTTTTATTGTGAAGATACATCCTCATTCTTTCAAAGCACATTTTGATTCATGATTATCTTTCAAATGTTTTCAGGGTTATTTTTATGAAACCATGGATAAGTCATATTTTTTAATATGAGCTCTGTCAAGGAACCAGTGCGGCACAGACAGCTCAAAATATCCACGGTGTTGGGGGAGGATGTGGCTAATGAATGCACAATATGTTGATGGTTCAAGAACTTCTGTTCTGGTGATTTTAATCTTGAAAACAAGCCACATCAGTGACCTGAGACCAAGGTGGATAAAGATGAGCTGGAAGCTGCAGTGGAAGTGAATCCATCTCAAACTACCCGTGAATTATCAGCAGGGTTTGACACTACTATTCCAACAATATTGAACCATTTGAAATAAATTGGCAAGATAAAGAAGCAGAATAGATGAGTTCTGCATGAATTAAATGAGTGTTAGAAGAGAAATCAGTTCAAAGCTTGCTGTCTTTTGTTGTCACAACATAAAGATGGACTGTTTCTCCATCATACATGTGATGAAAATGAATTATTTTCAATAATCAGCAGCATTCAGCACAAAGGTCGTATAAAAATGAACTGCCAAACACAGGCCTAAACTGAATATTCATCGCAAAAGCTACAACCAGTTGGACAAAATGATGAGGATACTTAAAATTGAACAGCCAAGACTGGTCAAAAGAGACAGGAACAATACTCTTGCAAGACAATGGCCAACCACCTGTCACACAAACAACGCTGCTCAAACTATAGAAGCTGGACGTGGAAACTCTGTGTCATCCACAATTTTCACCAGACCTCGCACCAACTGACCACCACTTCTTCCAGGCTGTGGACCAATTGTAAGGAAAAATATTCAATTCTCGACAAGCAGTGAAAAACGCCTTTCTCGATTTTGTCACCGCTTGCTCTCCAGGCTTCTTTAGAGCTGCCATGAGCAAGCCACCTTTAAGATGGCAAAACTGTGTCAATAGTTTCGGCTCATACTTCGATTAATGGTACTGCTTCTTGTTTGAGATATAATAAACTACACTTTTGATTAGAAATTGGGCATTTAATGGCCTGAGAGAAGAGCAATATAAATAAATACCGAATGCTAAACAGAATGGAACAGAAGTCAGAACACATGTCCTCGGCACGTGTTTCCTCACACACTCCTCACCCCTTTTCAGTAGTGTCAAAAATCCAAGCCTTCTGCATTAAGCAGAGAAGTCCTGCCTCCCCCCAACTCACTGTCAGGGACACAGAATCCGAATGGCCACACTGGATTCTCTTCCAAAGTATGCTCAGACTTTCTCTCCCCTCATTTCTTTCCCCAACATTTCTCACCCTCCCAAAACAAATCATTCAACTTTGCATTTGTAGCATTCACCACATACGAATGAATTTAATGACATTTTTCCTGATATCTATAAATATTTTCATCTGTATCAGTATATGGTAATTTTCAAATTTACAAAGGACAAAAACATTCTACGTATTTCATTCTGTGTGGAGATTAGCACAGTAACACACGTAAAACCGCATTTAATTAACGGTTTTCTGTCATAACAAGAATCACAATCATCCATCTAGATCTCTTTCCATTAGCTTATACTGCCCTCTTCATCACCAGCGTGCATTTCAGAAAATGAATAATCTCTCCATTTCCCTGACTGACTACTCAGGGAAATTTGCTTGTCAATATAATGACAGTAGTGTGATGATAACATTTCCTACTGTTAGATTTAATGGTATGTGGATATGTATAGATCGAAAATATGGATCCTGTCAGAACCAATGAATTCACTCGAGAAACGTGTTAGCAATATGTAAGACAAAGAAGCTGGGGCAATAGTCTCCATGATACAGAACCTCCAGACAGGAAGAGTGTAGATTCGGTCTACACTGGATTCAAGAAGGCGCTATGGCTGCAAGGTAAGTCTGTCAGGTGTTCTTCAAAACCAAAAGCTTGGGAGCCATAATACTGATGGAAGCAAGTCAGAATTATAGTTCAAGCTTATGAGCATTAACTTGAACATAATAGGAAGAAAAATGATTATTTATTTTAGAATCCTTCACTCCATAATTTCACTGGAGTTTTTCCTTAGGGACTTAAACATAAGATCTGATTACATACTTTCCCTCGTTTAAAACATGCAGAGGAGGGCAGTGCCTGTGGCTCAAAGGAGTAGGGTGCCGGCCCCATATGCTGGAGGTGGCAAGTTCAAACCCAGACCCGGCCAAAAACTGCAAAAAAAAAAAAAACACATGCAGAGGAGTTAAGTCGGAGTTCCTGACACTGACAGGGCTTCAACTATAAAGTAGATGACGAACATTTACAAATTGTTATACAGGGAAAGGGGGAAGGGAGAGGAGGGGAGGGGGGAGGATGGGTGGAGGGAGGGCAATTAGTGGGATCACACCTACGGTGCATCTTAGCAGGGTACTGGTGAAACTTATTAAAGGTAGAGTATCAATGTCTTTATATAGTGACCAAGAAAATGCCATGAAGGCTATCTGTAACAGTATGATAAAAATATTTCTGAATGTATATGAAGCACATTG